>CAKAIZ010000326.1:0-36556 GCA_916610145.1 Eristalis arbustorum | reverse complement strand
TGTGATACTTTCGGGTGCATCCTCCCCCGTAGCTGTACGTAGCCGCATACAGTAAGGCTCTACCTCTTCCACTAGATTACTCCTTATGATCGAATGTGATGCTTCCATATCCACAATCACCATTAACCTTCAACCTCAAACAATGCCATTGACAGTGAGGTTGTTCGCGTTTCTTCCGGGTTGGGAAATAAATATTGGGGGTAATCCGTTCTGGGAGCCAGTTTATGGCCCTCGAAATTGACTCCTTTTAGTATAACGACAGTCTACTGCGGCCGTTATCTCCTGTTGCCTCCGGCTGTCGTCTCTTGAAGTTATGTGGCAGTGACTGGACCTGGAATGTTTCCGACGCTTCCTGAAGTCGCGTGCCATGTGTCCCACTCTATCGCAGATGAAACAACGGCCCCTAAAAGCGTCCCAAGTCGGTGCCGACTCCACATTTACCCTGCGAGCTCTTAGATGCAGCCCACACGACAATCCAGCTGCTTCGAAGAAGAAATCAGCAGTATCTGTAACCTGGAACGTAGTCCCTTGGTGACGACAGAGATGTTTGGTTCGTCTCAGAATCACCTAATACTATCTACAAAACGCATCCGTCTTGGCGTTTGCAATGAGCTACATGGTTGAGCCGGCGTACGCCAGATGAATCGCTGAACTGCAGAATATTCTTGAACTGACTCACCGTTGTTTTGGTTTCAGCTCTTCAACAACCTCTTGAAGACTTGCACTTGGTGTTTACTCCCATACTTGTTTTGCAGAGAGCCCATTATTACGTTGAAGTCCCGCGGCAACGCCCTTTAACGACATGACCAATGCTGCCGCTCTTCTTCGCTCAGATGTACCCTGGGCAACAGAAGTTTCAAACAGCGGCCGAAAGATGTTGAAGGCTGTAATTCTGTCGTATGTAGGGGGTTTGAACATGGTGGCGACGCTGCTGATCACTGGTTCCCTCACCTTCAGAGCACAGATGGCCTTCTTTATTACGTTGACCGATGCTTCCAGGCCGTCAATAGAAGCATCTACACTCAGAACCTTACTTTCGATGTGGTAAAGTTTTTGCTCGAAACGGCTCTGCTGTTCTTTCAGAGCCGTCTTGATGTGGTCTTCCAGAAAGCAGATGCTTTTGCTGAGAAGAGGTAAAGACTCGTTATAGATTATCCGAAGCTGAAGACCATAATGTTTCGGATCGATACCCGATTCATCAAATTAATAATTAATAGTTCTTGCACAACTAGGTCAGAATATGTATATCTCCGTTATAGATTTGAAAAGTGGGTTACATCAGATCCGCTTAAAAAACGGCGTTTTCTGTTAACAACGGAACATATGAGTTCACAAGACTACCAATTGCTTCCAAGCTCCCCTCAAAATTTCAGGGAACACTTGACGATATTCTCAGTGAACATATATATTATGTGTAGATAGATGACATTGTCATTTTTTGTAAAGATCCAGCTACACGTGAGCTAAATATTCGAAAGGTATTCCAAATCTAATATGAAAGTACAACTGGTCAAATGCGAATTTTACAAGCAAGGAGAACAATCCCTAGGTTTCATTTCGCCTGACGACATTTTAACAAATCCAGAAAAAAATAAGAGCAATCCAAGACTTTCCATACCCAAGTACCCTGAAGGGACTTCGCTCTTTGCTTGGTTTGTCGGGGTATTTTCGTCTCTTCATTAGGGACTGCGCGAAGCTCGGTAAGCCCCTACCAGACCTCTTAAGGATGGAGGACGGACTGTCCAAATATCTCTAAAAGAAAAATATTATCCATCTCGACGAATCTGCCAACGAAGCTTTTCAAAATATAAATAAAAAATCAAAAATAAAATACTCGCATATCCAGACCTTACGAAACCCTTAGAATAAGTGACCGATGCCCGAGGCCCTACGTTATCGCAGGGAGATGAGGCCATCATGTTCATTTCCAGAACATTATATCAGACCAAAGAAAGCTACGCATCCAATGAAAAAGGAGATGCTAGCTTTAATGTGGGCACTCAATAACTTCAGAAATTATCTCTATTGGACAGCAAAACTTTTAATTCACACCGATCACCAACCACTTACCTACTCCCAAAGTAATGAAAATAGTAATTCTAAATTATAAAGACGGAAAGCCGTATTAGAGGACTACAAGCACAAGCTTAAATGCAAGCCTGGTGTAGTTGCAGATGCGCTCTCTAGACCCTTAATCCGATGCGGAATAAATTCCCTTACTACATCAATACACATCGATGAAAGTTCAGCACATATAAGTTAACACACAAAGGTGCAGATCTGCATTATTGGGAAGTTATTTACAAAGATGTACAGGCACAGCTATATTTTGCACAAACAAGTTGTTTACGCAAAAGCTCAACTCTAGCTAGCTAGCTTTTGCACAAACAAGTTGCTTACTCAAGAGCACAACTCATGGTTCTTTTTGCAGATGCGTAACAAGTGAATTGGTACTACCGCTAACTTTTGCACAAACGAGTTGCTTACTCAAATGTGCCAACTCGAAAACAAGCGTGTGGTTATCTTCAAAACTTCAGTTCCAAGAGCAACTTCATCAGCAACATCGGATACGAAAAGAAACTAAATTATGAATATTCAAAGATTAAAATTGTGAAACCGAAATTAAACTAAAGAATAAATAAGAAGTAATAAATAGAAAGTTGTATGTATTTAGATGGCCCCCAACGTGGGGCACGCATGTTACAATAAGAAACCTTGTAAAGGAATGGGAGAGGTCTCGCTCAAAATAACCCAATTTTTAAAAATAAATTGTATTGCAAAAAAAGACAATCTAAAAAGTGAGATCAACTAGTAAATTTAAATAAATATTGAAGCAGTGACATTAAATCTAAGAAAGATTTCGAGCCCGAAAGCTATAAGAAGGAAAAAAAAGAAGAAGGAAGAAGGCGCAGAATAAACTAATTACTAATTAGTGTAAGTGGAAATGCGTTATATTAGACCAGTGGGGATAAGACCATAAATTGTATTATATTTAAGTAACATAAAAGTATTATATATCAATTTTTTTTGAAAATTGTTCAAGCGAAACAAATAAGACATTTATCAAACATAATTATTTTTCACATGCATACAAATTGTTTTTTTCTCACGTAAAAGATTTTGTAAAGAACGAAAAAAGATATTTATAATGGAAGGAGCACAATTATACGAAATTATTTCGGAAGCTGTAAATACTGCAATTGAAGAAGCGCGAAACTCATTTCAATAATAAATCAGTGAACTTACGTACAGGCTTTCCCTTTTAGGTCACCGTCAAGGGTTGTTGAGTATGAACCGATTGTAATTAATTCACAAATTAAATGTGAAGAATCAGTCGACCTTATTAACTCGCTTCCAGACTTTAACGGTGATCAATCGAAATGTGTTTCTTGGCGACGAGCTGTTTTTGCCACCCATAAAATTTTAGCATGTTTTGAAGGAAGTTCTAAATACTATCAGGCAATAGCGATCATAAAGAATAAAACTGTAGGTTCTGCGGATTCGGTGTTGTCATCTTTTAACACAGTTCTTAATTTTAGAGCTATAATTACTTAACTTATTCCGATAAGCAATGAGCAGGAGATGTCCACCCTAAGACAAGGCAAAGTGTCTTTAATTGAGTTTTATGATATGGTTGAAAAGAAATTGACATTATAAGTCAATAAAACTATAATGACATAATGAAACATATAATGACATTCGAAATGAAACTTTTGAAAAAAAAAAACCAATTATTACGAAAACCGCAATCTAAAGTTCAAAGATTCAATCACTTAGTTCAAGGTCGGCCAATGCAACAGGAAACTGACAATTGTGAATACTATTACGACACTGCAAATTATTGTAATAGATATGATGAGTCTTCATTACACGAATCTCAAGGCGAAAACTTAGAAATAATAGACAAGATAAATTTTTAAGAGTACGCCCCTGCTACTACACATAATTCGAACTTTAGGAGGGAAGGAAATCATGTTATTAATAGACGTCTTCTTCTTCATGTGGCGCTACAGTTCGGGGTGAACCTGGGCCTCGGTCAACAATCCTCTCCAGCTGGCACGTTCTTTAGCCAGCTGCCTCCAATTTCGCACTACAATCGCAACTGACCGCTAGGAACTTTGCCGACCGAGTCTCCCTGAAACTCTCTCAAAGTTCGACGCTACCTGCACATTCAATAGAAGAAGAATGGAAACGTTGTCAAAAAGCCATCAAAGAAGCTGCCATTGTTGTGCTGGGTTTCACGACACCACCCAGAAAGAACCCATGGTTTGACGACGAGTGCAGGCAGGTACATGCAGCCAAGAAGGAGGCCTACAAGTCAACGCTGTATCAGGAAGATATAGAACTCGGACCGAAGCCTGCAGTGACGAAAATGGACAACTAGTAGTAGAATCGCAGTCGATGGTGAGAATTTGGAAAAATCATTTCTGTAGACTGCTAAACGGCGATGACTACACAAATTCCGCTGTCAGGCAGAATGTTTCACTCAATTTGGGCGATGATGAACACAAATTCCGCCCCCAGACTTAGACGAAGTCAAGATAGCGATATCTAGACTGAAGTCGAACAAAGCTGCTGGAGCGGACGGATTTTCCGCGGAACTCTTTAAAGCAGCTGGAGATGACCTGGTTGGGCGCATGCACCAGTTCATCTGTAAGATATGGTCGGAGGAAAGCATGCCCGATGAGTGGAATCTCAGCGTCGTTTGTCCGGTCCACTAGAAAGGAGACCCCTTTGACTGCGCCAACTATAGAGGGATCAGCCTCCTTAACATCGCGTACAAAATACTCTCTGCTATTTTGTGCGAAGGCCTGAAACCCTTTGTCAACAACCTGATAGGTCCTTATCAGTGCGGTTTCAGACCAGGAAAGTCCACAATAGACGAAATATTTACACTTCGGCAGATCCTGGAAAAGACTCAAGAGATGCAGATCAACACCCACCACCTATTTGTCGATTTCAAGGCCGCATATGACAGCGTGCATAGAGACGAGCTATACAGCGCCATGTCTAGTTTTGACATTCCTGCCAAACTCGTCAGGTTGTGAAGGATGACGATGGAGAACTCTCGCTGCTCCATCAAGGTCGGTAACGAACTCACCGAGACCTTCAATGTCAAAAAAGGTTTTAGGCAAGGCGAAATGCTGTCATGTGACTTCTTTAACATCATACTTGAGTAGATCGTGCGAAACTCAAACGTAAACACCCGAGGCACGATCTTCCAAAAGTCCGTTCAACTGCTTGCTTACGCGGACGACATTGACGTGATTGGACGAACACAGCGAGCCGTCAATGAGGCGTTTGCTAACATTGAAGCGGAAGCGGCTAAAATGGGTCTAGCGATAAACCAGGGCAAAACAAAGTACATGCTGTCATCACGGTAGGACGAACAACATCGACGTCTCGGACAGAGCGTCATATTGGGCAGCAGAAACTTTGAGGTAGTCAAGGACTTCGTCTACCTAGGCTCCGGAGTAAATAGGGACAACAACACCAGTACCGAGATCAAGCGCAGAATTACTCTTGCCAATCGCTGTTTCTTTGGGCTCAAGAGGCAATTGAGTAAAAGAGCCATCTCTCGAAATACCAAATTAACCTTGTATAAAACCCTGATTATCCCAGTCCTGCTCTATGGCGCAGAGAGATGGACGCTTTTGAGAGCGGATGAAGAAGCTCTTGGTTGTTTTGAGAGAAAAGTTCTGCGTACGATCTTTGGTCCTGTTTGCGTTGATGGCGTTTGGAGGAGAAGGTTCAACCACGAACTATACGGGCTGTACAGCGGCATGCACCTAGTTAAGCGTCTTCGGATACAACGCTTAAGATGGCTAGGTCATGTAGAGCGGATGGACACCACAGCTCCGGCCCGAAGAGTCTTCGACACCGAGCCATTGGGACAGCGCAACAGAGGACGTCCTCGCACTAGATGGCGCACACAAGTGGAAAAGGACCTCAACCAACTTGGTGTGCGCAACTGGAGGCAGCTGGCGAAAGATCGTGCTGGCTGGAGAGGCATGTTAGTTGAGGCCCAGGTCCACCCCGGACTGTAGCGCCAATCGAAGGATCGAATTTAAACTTCGCTCAAAAAGATTTCGTACATTCACAGATAAGCCGTGTCCATTGGTGGCTTAAGTTAAACTACTATTTAATTTCAATCCATCACTTAAGCTACACTGTGAGAACGAAATTTCTATGGATTCTGATTTTAGCATAGGATGACATTGTGAAATCGGGCATAAGTAGACAACCTTCACCCTATAGTACAAGAAGAAAAAATTAGAGCAGAATCTGCATTTGTCGTTTATAGATACACTGAAGAAGAGAAGCGAAGGTCAACGACGAGGACAGAACGTCTCTCACACAGGTGGAAGGACAATTTTTATTATACGTTTTGTTGCTTGTTGTTTTTGTTCTTTACTTTTCTTTGTTATATTTTTTTTCTCTTATTTCATGATTATCATAGATTGGTTTTGATATGGAATGAATTCTTTTTCATTGCCTTAACTTATAAATTAGGTGACATATATCGGATACGTATGTATATATCATCATCACTTTGCTACGACCCTTGGCCGAATTGCGCGACGCTCTCAAGGTTTCATGCGTGATACCCGACGGGATAGGTTGGAAAAACGGTTGCGTGGGGTTAAACGTCTACGTTAGTTTTTAATTACCGCAGTTGCTTTCCCTTGGTACCTAATATCTTTTTTCCAATACTCTGCTGTGCATGATTTATTGTCTCTAAGTTATTAAATAATTTTCTAACAACATAAACTAATAGGTGGTGCGAAGACTTAGTATATGTCAACGAATGCAGCCGTCCTCTACCAGTACCAGGACAGTAGGCCCAGGACTTGTGACTGGTTCATTATTATACCACCCGGCACGGAAAAAGAAAGAGTCGCAGTCGATACTGAGAATCTATAATTTGGCGATGACCAAAATACCGCTGTCAAGCAGAATTTTCCACTCAAACTGATATGGACAGCTGTCTTTAAGGTTTCAACGGAGAGGCGTTCTGTACCTCCACCTCATATAAAAGGTATGGTCTGAAGAAAGAATGCCCGACGAGTGGAATCCCATAATCGCTTGCCCGATTCACAAGAAAGGAGACCCCTTTGACTGAGCCAATTCTTGAGTGATCACTCTCCTTAGAATCGCGTATAAGATATTTTCTGACGATTTTTGTACTCGCCTGAACCCTTTCCTTAACAATTTGATTTGTCTAATTCAGTGTAGCTTCAGACTAGCAATGTCTATGTTGAAAATTAAAAATCCCTATATCTACATTCCCATCTTATTCATTTTTATAATACATATTCATTCACACACATGTGTACATTCATTATTTGGCGAAGTTACCATCTTTGTATTGCGTAGAAATCACATTGTTCTTGGTGTAAGAATATGGTTATAATGGTTAGAAATTTGAGGGTTTTGTATTGAACATTTTTTGATGTTGCATAGCTGGTCTCTTCGTTTACCTTGTATATCGGTCACAGTACTCATCAAAACTCCGTCGCGCTCATTCAATACCTGTTAACATCTTAGGAAGTACATTTTCGATGAATTCTACTTTGAAAACTACATTCAGCCCTGTATTAATTTTCCAAAATAAATTGGGTACTATGAAATGAAAATTAAGAAATAAAACGCTTATGTAATTCTGATATCTTGGTTTCTATTGGCTGAGGGTGTTATGGACGAAGATATTGTGCCTCATGACCATAAGGTTACACAATACTGAATTACGAATTAAGATGGAATCCATTCCAATCACCGCCATCGTTTGTATTTAACTTTACTTATTGTTAAATAATTTGCACAAGTAACTCACAGACTTCACTACTGCAATATTTATATATATATTATTAATGATAATAATAGTGACTTAAATATTGCTTCTTTTTAAATTAGGAAAAGTAATAAGAAACTAACAACATACAGAGGAAATGATAAATCCAGTAATAGTTATAACAACCCATTTGGCCTCTTTGAGGCATAAACAGGTGTCCAATTTTTCCTTTTAATTCATTTAAATTATTAACACTTACATATAAAGCGTGATTTTTTAGAAGCTATAGGAAATAAATTAAAAAACACATATAATTCAATAATGCATAAAGTCATTATTTGAATCGATAGTACGGTCCATATAATTTTATGTTTGAAGATTATTTCATGTAAGTGTTGACCTTGACTGCGCCTCAAATGGTCATCCGCTTAGTCCAATTTTGGCATACTCTTTCCAACATTTCGGCCGGCATCTCACGAATAAATGCTTCAATGTTGTCTTATAATGTGTAAATTGAAGCGGGCTCGTCTGTAGAGACATTAGCTTTAACATAGTCCCACAAAAAATAGTCTAAAGGCGTTAAGTCGCACGGTCTAGGCGGCCAATTGCATTGCTCTTGCAATGCTTCTGGCTGATATTCACTCTAAAATCGACAATTCTGCTTATTTACGTACCATTGAGCCAAAAATGAGCTTCGATTAAACTCACTATAAAAGGGAAGGCGCGCGATGAACTTTCTTAACAGAGCACGCATTTTGATAATAAGATTCAATAATTTGCCAGCGTTGTTCGTTTGTAAGACGATTCATGGTTAAATTATAGATCAAACTGAAGATGTTTGACAGTGAACAAAACACGAAACGTGAGTCAGCGGTTTAAACCAGTGTTGCCAAAAAGATAATAGCTACAAAATCACCCTTTATCACTGTATCGCCAGCAAACAATATTATCTTACAGTAACACAGCACGTTTGCTATGTCAATTATGCATAACAGAAACAAAACAAAACCAAGAATCCATGAGAGACACCTAATTCAATCGCGTTCGTTTTGGAGATTTCAGTATCGATTTTTGTAACTTGGAGTATATTTTTAAGATAGGTTCTGAACCATCTTAGCTCATTGTTTTTAACACCATAACTTTTTAAACTGTCTCGAAGGATGTCGTGGTCAACTGTTTCAAATGCTCTCTGGAAATCAAGAAAAACTGCAAAAATTGTATCTCTCTTGTCTTTTTTCACTCGTGCACTAGCGCAGTCTCACACGTTCTTCGAAACCTAAAACCAGATACTATTTTGGTCTGAACACTTTATGAATTGTTCAGCTGGGACTTAGTTTACTGGCTGAAGCTTGTCAGATGTTTTCGTGCTTGGGACTTTTTGCATAGGTATTATCACAAGTTGGGTGATCGGTGGCGTTGAGAACCGACCCCAACATCGACGTCGTAGGTTCAATTCCTGCTCTGTGGGACGAAAATAATTTTCACGACCCCACCTCTTTCGTGTCACTGACAATGCTCAAAGAGTATTTCCATAGGACATAAATATTCTTCTAATAGCTACACTCGGAAAGAACAACTGAATTGACTATCAACCGTACTGGTCGGTATCCATTCTCATCCAGGAATCTTAAACATGCTGCGAACTTATGTTCCGGAAACCAGGATGTGGATCTTAAAACAGGTGGCAGTATTTTCGCCAATATAACATATCTTAATCCTGCAGGGTGCATAAATGAAGGTTGATTACAAAAGAACTTTTTTTACGTAGTTTAAATATCCTTCACTCTACTTCTAATTTTATAGCGAATATTTTGGGATAATATAAATATCCCACTTGACTCCATAATATACTAATATATTCAGTCCGTAAACAACTATTCTTCGAAATTGAATAAAAAAAAAGCAAAATTGTCTGCAAATAGCTGATTACAGAAAGGATCGATAGGGATGTTTTGCGCACCGATAATGTAGTTCATCCGACAGATCCTATAATAGGGTCTAACTTCGATTGCGGATGCGAGTTACTCCCTCCGCAGTCGATCCGCCGGATTCCATAATATATATATATATATATATTGTTTTTATAATATTCATGGTCATATATTTTACAACGTTTTTCGATTCTAGCTTTTATTGTCCCGGCCTTTACATTTTAAACAGCGTAATCGCTTGATGAGATTGTGGGTGCAGTCATCCTTGTTGGCTCTTCCACCAAAGGCTTTTTATCATTTATGAAGTTAACAGCTTCGTTTTTGTAACTATCATTTTTAAAATAATTAATATTAAAATCACCCAGTATCAAACTATTTTTCGCATTTCTTCCATTGATCCAGTTCCATTATAAACCTATGTATTGCACTTTTAGGAGATCTGCATACTACGGTTAAAGTCCACTTGCCTTTCTTTAGAAATACATTCATTGTAGTAACCCACATAACTATGTCAATGAAATATTTACTTAAATGACTATATTTCACTGTTTGTTTTATAAGTATCATAGTACCCCCAGTATGTCTTGATTGTGAATATGTTACCATGAGAGTATATCCATATATATATATATATATATATATATATATATCAATATAATATATATATATATATATCAATTTATATATATATATATATATATATATATATATATATATATATATATATATATATATATATCAATTTCACACTTTTTGATTTCTTCGGTCTCTTTCGCTGATTAGAACAACTTCCGGAAATTCATGTACTTCAATGATCACTTCCTGCTATTCGCTGGCGCTTCTAATATTTAAGTACATGAATCCGATTTGCTAGATGAGTTAGCTGTGTACGCCTCCTTATCTGGTGGTTAATCTGGTGCAGACATTCCTTGTGGGGTGACAACTCTTCTTCCATTGTTCCATGCTGATGAAGCGTGAAGTGGGATATGAAAATTCCCTTTGCTGGTGATGTTGATGTCATGACGCGAAAAGCAGATCCGTATGCCATAAGGAAGTCTGGTATTTGTTCATCCCAGTTTTGTTGATTCCTGTTGACTGGTCTTTTCATATACTCCTCAAGTGTCCGGTTTAACCACTCCACAATACCGTCCGATTGTGAATGTAACGGTGTTGTCTTTGACTTATGTATATAGTATATATGGTCTGACACACTTTCTTGAAGACGTCGGACTGGTGTTAAAAGATGTGCTCAAATTTCTTCCCTGGTCTGATTGCAGCTCCAGTCTTGGCTTCCTGATTCGGTATGGCACATACCTCGCTGAAATAGTCGATTATGACTAAGACGTACTTATTACGATTTTCGTTGGTTGGAAAGGGCCCTGATACATCCCTTGCAACCTAGGTGTTCTCCAACCCAACATCCATTGCTCCAACGTGGCACTGGTGCATCTTCTCACGATTTCGCCTCTGGATCCATACCATCACTGACTGCTGGTATCCAACCCAGTAGAACATCTGTTTAATTTTCTAAACCGTCTTTGCGATGCCCAGATGACCTCCACTTCATCCGTTGTAATATACCTCCAAAATTTCGTGATGGCCAATTAATTTTAGTGTTGTTTGGCCATCCTCACTTTCCCAAACGCGATGCAAGCAACTATTCTGCAGCTATAGACTTCGCCACCGACGCCAATATGCCTTGGTGACAGAACTTTCTCGGGTCATGTTCTCCCATGACGGTCTGATTTTACGTTCAACGGCGTCAATAAGTTCTGACAGATCCGGATCATTCATTTGCTCTCTGCAGATCTATTCCAGTGACCACTGTTCCTCCGGTAAGACGCTCAGCCATCGCACATCGATAATGTGTTCTTTTTCTTCTCACTAGTGTAATATTTGCACTCATACTTGCAAGGCGTCGCGATAGTGCAACCGCATTGCCATGCTGTCCTCCTTTCTATATTGAAGTGTAATTCGGATTTCTTATACTGGAACAACCATCGTACCGCAGCATGATCCTACTTTTTCCTCGACATCAATTGCTAGGCCGAGGACACCGCGTATACCGCGCTTGCATACTTGTCCAGTATAAATGTGTTGCAGAATATTGCATACACGAGGATTGGTGCGGAACAGCTTCTTCAACTCCTGGAACACTGTCTCCTGCGGCTCCTTCAACATAATCTGATGATTTTTCCTCGACCACTTGTGCAAGCTATGCGCCCGATTAGTGAAACCTGATACGACACGTCGGTAATAGATGCATAGTCCTGAAAAGCTCCGTACCTCGTACAATCGCCGCTATCTTTTCCCCGTGGGTGTGTAAGTTAACCGAGGTCAACCAATCCTGTTACAACCTTGTTCAGCTTCCTGTAGTTCAGACAGAAGCGCGTCCATTTTCTCGACTTACAACAGTGGCGAGCTCCATGGACTTGTCCAGGGCTCAATAACGTTGATCCGTTGCATCTCATCCACTACCTCGGTAACCTCGTCTTTCTTGGCAACTGGTACTCTCATTGGTGGTTGTCGGATCGGACTCGCATCACCGGTGTAGTTTCTATACTTGACTGTGCTTGATCTGCCCTCATTTCACGAACTTTAAATGACACAAATATAAAGCTATATTTTGTCACAGATGCTTTGCTTCTTGCTCCTGTTGTTATGATAGGCTTTTCTTACATTCGGTAATGAATGTACTCGCGTTGCTGTCCACTGCTGCCTCCACATCTCGTTTTAGCTGAGACGCGTAGTTCACTATAGAGGCCACTTGATTGGTTGGTTTGAATGAGGGCTCTTCCGATTATCACGTTCTTAACCGGTGTTTTAACCCTGGCTTCAACTACCCACAACGTGTTGTTCCCATAATCACCATCCATATTTGGCCAAACTACGGCCTCTGAGTTCGGAGGAATCCTAATGTCCTTTTCCGCACATCAGCTTATCCTCGAGTACTTGTACTTAAGAATTCTTGTACTTTAGAATTCTACGCTCAAGGTCCCTAGTAATGCCGCCTCCTGATCATAAAGTCCGCGCCCAGAGTAAACTCGGCCACTATGTCCGCCCCTGGGATCTCGTGTTTAACTGTCCTACTGCCTATTGTGATACTTTCGGGTGCATCCTCCCCCGTAGCTGTACGTAGCCGCATACAGTAAGGCTCTACCTCTTCCACTAGATTACTCCTTATGATCGAATGTGATGCTTCCATATCCACAATCACCATTAACCTTCAACCTCAAACAATGCCATTGACAGTGAGGTTGTTCGCGTTTCTTCCGGGTTGGGAAATAAATATTGGGGGTAATCCGTTCTGGGAGCCAGTTTATGGCCCTCGAAATTGACTCCTTTTAGTATAACGACAGTCTACTGCGGCCGTTATCTCCTGTTGCCTCCGGCTGTCGTCTCTTGAAGTTATGTGGCAGTGACTGGGACCTGGAATGTTTCCGACGCTTCCTGAAGTCGCGTGCCATGTGTCCCACTCTATCGCAGATGAAACAACGGCCCCTAAAAGCGTCCCAAGTCGGTGCCGACTCCACATTTACCCTGCGAGCTCTTAGATGCAGCCCACACGACAATCCAGCTGCTTCGAAGAAGAAATCAGCAGTATCTGTAACCTGGAACGTAGTCCTTGGTGACGACAGAGATGTTTGGTTCGTCTCAGAATCCCTAATACTATCTACAAAACGCATCCGTCTTGGCGTTTGCAATGAGCTCCATGGTTGAGCCGGCGTACGCCAGATGAATCGCTGAACTGCAGAATATTCTTGAACTGACTCACCGTTGTTTTGGTTTCAGCTCTTCAACAACCTCTTGAAGACTTGCACTTGGTGTTTACTCCCATACTTGTTTTGCAGAGAGCCCATTATTACGTTGAAGTCCCGCGGCAACGCCCTTTAACGACATGACCAATGCTGCCGCTCTTCTTCGCTCAGATGTACCCTGGGCAACAGAAGTTTCAAACAGCGGCCGAAAGATGTTGAAGGCTGTAATTCTGTCGTATGTAGGGGGTTTGAACATGGTGGCGACGCTGCTGATCACTGGTTCCCTCACCTTCAGAGCACAGATGGCCTTCTTTATTACGTTGACCGATGCTTCCAGGCCGTCAATAGAAGCATCTACACTCAGAACCTTACTTTCGATGTGGTAAAGTTTTTGCTCGAAACGGCTCTGCTGTTCTTTCAGAGCCGTCTTGATGTGGTCTTCCAGAAAGCAGATGCTTTTGCTGAGAAGAGGTAAAGACTCGTTATAGATTATCCGAAGCTGAAGACCATAATGTTTCGGATCGATACCCGATTCATCAAATTAATAATTAATAGTTCTTGCACAACTAGGTCAGAATATGTATATCTCCGTTATAGATTTGAAAAGTGGGTTACATCAGATCCGCTTAAAAAACGGCGTTTTCTGTTAACAACGGAACATATGAGTTCACAAGACTACCAATTGCTTCCAAGCTCCCCTCAAAATTTCAGGGAACACTTGACGATATTCTCAGTGAACATATATATTATGTGTAGATAGATGACATTGTCATTTTTTGTAAAGATCCAGCTACACGTGAGCTAAATATTCGAAAGGTATTCCAAATCTAATATGAAAGTACAACTGGTCAAATGCGAATTTTACAAGCAAGGAGAACAATCCCTAGGTTTCATTTCGCCTGACGACATTTTAACAAATCCAGAAAAAAATAAGAGCAATCCAAGACTTTCCATACCCAAGTACCCTGAAGGGACTTCGCTCTTTGCTTGGTTTGTCGGGGTATTTTCGTCTCTTCATTAGGGACTGCGCGAAGCTCGGTAAGCCCCTACCAGACCTCTTAAGGATGGAGGACGGACTGTCCAAATATCTCTAAAAGAAAAATATTATCCATCTCGACGAATCTGCCAACGAAGCTTTTCAAAATATAAATAAAAAATCAAAAATAAAATACTCGCATATCCAGACCTTACGAAACCCTTAGAATAAGTGACCGATGCCCGAGGCCCTACGTTATCGCAGGGAGATGAGGCCATCATGTTCATTTCCAGAACATTATATCAGACCAAAGAAAGCTACGCATCCAATGAAAAAGGAGATGCTAGCTTTAATGTGGGCACTCAATAACTTCAGAAATTATCTCTATTGGACAGCAAAACTTTTAATTCACACCGATCACCAACCACTTACCTACTCCCAAAGTAATGAAAATAGTAATTCTAAATTATAAAGACGGAAAGCCGTATTAGAGGACTACAAGCACAAGCTTAAATGCAAGCCTGGTGTAGTTGCAGATGCGCTCTCTAGACCCTTAATCCGATGCGGAATAAATTCCCTTACTACATCAATACACATCGATGAAAGTTCAGCACATATAAGTTAACACACAAAGGTGCAGATCTGCATTATTGGGAAGTTATTTACAAAGATGTGCAGGCACAGCTATATTTTGCACAAACAAG
The DNA here is from genome assembly GCA_916610145.1 of Eristalis arbustorum. Classification (NCBI taxonomy): domain Eukaryota; kingdom Metazoa; phylum Arthropoda; class Insecta; order Diptera; family Syrphidae; genus Eristalis; species Eristalis arbustorum. Next base: position 21,395 of record CAKAIZ010000326.1, on the reverse strand, counting down.
TTGTTTACGCAAAAGCTCAACTCTAGCTAGCTAGCTTTTGCACAAACAAGTTGCTTACTCAAGAGCACAACTCATGGTTCTTTTTGCAGATGCGTAACAAGTGAATTGGTACTACCGCTAACTTTTGCACAAACGAGTTGCTTACTCAAATGTGCCAACTCGAAAACAAGCGTGTGGTTATCTTCAAAACTTCAGTTCCAAGAGCAACTTCATCAGCAACATCAGATACGAAAAGAAACTAAATTATGAATATTCAAAGATTAAAATTGTGAAACCGAAATTAAACTAAAGAATAAATAAGAAGTAATAAATAGAAAGTTGTATGTATTTAGTTGGCCCCCAACGTGGGGCACGCATGTTACAATAAGAAACCTTGTAAAGGAATGGGAGAGGTCTCGCTCAAAATAACCCAATTTTTAAAAATAAATTGTATTGCAAAAAAAGACAATCTAAAAAGTGAGATCAACTAGTAAATTTAAATAAATATTGAAGCAGTGACATTAAATCTAAGAAAGATTTCGAGCCCGAAAGCTATAAGAAGGAAAAAAAAGAAGAAGGAAGAAGGCGCAGAATAAACTAATTACTAATTAGTGTAAGTGGAAATGCGTTATATTAGACCAGTGGGGATAAGACCATAAATTGTATTATATTTAAGTAACATAAAAGTATTATATATCAATTTTTTTTGAAAATTGTTCAAGCGAAACAAATAAGACATTTATCAAACATAATTATTTTTCACATGCATACAAATTGTTTTTTTTCTCACGTAAAAGATTTTGTAAAGAACGAAAAAAGATATTTATAATGGAAGGAGCACAATTATACGAAATTATTTCGGAAGCTGTAAATACTGCAATTGAAGAAGCGCGAAACTCATTTCAATAATAAATCAGTGAACTTACGTACAGGCTTTCCCTTTTAGGTCACCGTCAAGGGTTGTTGAGTATGAACCGATTGTAATTAATTCACAAATTAAATGTGAAGAATCAGTCGACCTTATTAACTCGCTTCCAGACTTTAACGGTGATCAATCGAAATGTGTTTCTTGGCGACGAGCTGTTTTTGCCACCCATAAAATTTTAGCATGTTTTGAAGGAAGTTCTAAATACTATCAGGCAATAGCGATCATAAAGAATAAAACTGTAGGTTCTGCGGATTCGGTGTTGTCATCTTTTAACACAGTTCTTAATTTTAGAGCTATAATTACTTAACTTATTCCGATAAGCAATGAGCAGGAGATGTCCACCCTAAGACAAGGCAAAGTGTCTTTAATTGAGTTTTATGATATGGTTGAAAAGAAATTGACATTATAAGTCAATAAAACTATAATGACATAATGAAACATATAATGACATTCGAAATGAAACTTTTGAAAAAAAAAAAACCAATTATTACGAAAACCGCAATCTAAAGTTCAAAGATTCAATCACTTAGTTCAAGGTCGGCCAATGCAACAGGAAACTGACAATTGTGAATACTATTACGACACTGCAAATTATTGTAATAGATATGATGAGTCTTCATTACACGAATCTCAAGGCGAAAACTTAGAAATAATAGACAAGATAAATTTTTAAGAGTACGCCCCTGCTACTACACATAATTCGAACTTTAGGAGGGAAGGAAATCATGTTATTAATAGACGTCTTCTTCTTCATGTGGCGCTACAGTTCGGGGTGAACCTGGGCCTCGGTCAACAATCCTCTCCAGCTGGCACGTTCTTTAGCCAGCTGCCTCCAATTTCGCACTGCAAGTTGGTTGAAGTCCTTCTCCACTTGAGTGCGCCATCGGGTTCGTGGTCGTCCTCTATTGCGTAGTCCCACTGGTTCGGAGTCGAAGACTATTCGGGCTGGAGCAGTGTTGTCCATGCGCTCTACATGGGCAAGCCATCTTAGGCGTTGAATCCGTAAACGCCTGACTAGACTCGTGTCGCTGTACAGCCCGTACAGTTCGTCGTTGAATATCCTTCTCCAAGAACCTTCAACGCAAACAGGACCAAAGATTGAACGCAGAACTTTTCTTTCTAAGAGACCAAGTGCGTCTTCATCCGCTCTTGAGATAGTCCAAGCTTTCGCGCCATACAGGACGACAGGGATGATCAAGGTCTTATATAACGTGAGCTTGGTCTTTCGAGAGAGGGCTCTACTACTCAATTGCCTCTTGAGCCCAAAGAAACAGCGGTTGGCAAGAGTTATTCTGCGCTTAATCTCGGTACTGATGTTGTTCGCACTATTTACTTGGGAGCCAAGGTAGACGAAGTCATTTACTACCTCGAAGTTGTGGCTGCATATGGTGACGTTCTGACCGAATCGTCGATGTTGTGTGTCCTTTCTTGATAACAGCATATACTTTGTTTTGCCCTCATTCACCGCTAAACCCATTTTTGCCGCCTCCGTCTCAATACAAGCAAGCGCTTCATTGACGGCTCGCTGAGTTCGGCCAATCACGTCAATATCGTCGGCGTATGCTAGCAGTTGAACCTACTTCTGGAAGATCGTGCCTCTAGTGTTGGCAAGTGAGTTTCGCACAATCTTCTCCAGGACGATGTTGAAGAAATCACATAACAGCGCGTCGCCTTGTCTAAAACCTTTTTTGACATTGAAGGTCTCGGTGAATTCGTTACCGACCTTGATGGAGCAGCGAGAGTTCTCCATCGTCATCCTGCACAGCCTTTCGAGTTTGGCAGGGATGTCAAAACTAGACATGGCGCTGTATAGCTCGTCTCTATGCACGCTGTCATATGCGGCCTTGAAATCGACAAATAGGTGGTGGGTGTCGATCTGCATCTCTTGAGTCTTTTCCAGGATCTGCCGGAGTGTAAATTTTTGGTCTATTGTGGACTTTCCTGGCCTGAAACCGCACTGATAAGGGCCTATCAGGTTGCTGACAAAGGGTTTCAGGCGTTCACACAGAACGGCAGAGAGTATCTTATAAGCGATGTTAAGGAGGCTGATCCCTCTATAGTTGGCGCAGTCAAAGGGGTCTCCTTTCTTGTGGACCGGACAAACGACGCTGAGATTCCACTCATCGGGCATGCTTTCCTCCGACCATATCTTACAGATGAGCTGGTGCATGCGCCCAACCAGGTCATCTCCAGCTGCCTTAAACAATTCCGCGGACAATCCGTCCGCTCCAGCAGCTTTGTTCGACTTCAGTCTAGATATCGCTATCTTAACTTCGTCTAAGTCGGGGGGACGGAATACTCTTCTATCGTCGTTCATTGCGTGGAGTGGAACATTCAGAAGTGATCCTTCGAGATTCTCAGTATCGACTGCGACTCAACTACGAGTTGTCCCTCTTTATTCCGGCAGGCTTCTGTCTGATGTTTGTACCCTTTGGATAGTTGTTTCACCCGCTGGTAAAACTTTCGGACATTATTTCTGCCGTACGACGTCTCCATTTCCTCGATCGCGCATTTCTCATGCTCCTTCTTTTTCTTTTTGCGAAGCCGGTGCTCTTCCCTTCTATTAAGTTCGTAGAGCTCACGAACCGCTCTCGTCCTTCTATCCAGCGTCGCCTTATATGCTGCTAGCTTCGCTGAATGCGCCTGCCGACACTCGTTGTCAAACCATGGGTTTTTTCTAGGTGGCATTTTAAAACCCAACACATCAGAGGCAGCTTCTCTAATGGCGTTTTGACAACGGTTCCACTGTCCGTCGATTGTTTCGCCTGGCAGGATTGGACTCTCTGAGAGCTTCAGGGAGACTCGATCGATATCCGAGTTCTGACCGGTAATGATCCGAGTCGATGTTGGCACCTTGGAACGTTCGGACATCGAGGAGACTGGAGGAGTGTCTGACGTCGATCGCAATGTGATCAATCTGGTTGACGGTTGATGTATCAGGGACCGCCAGGTCCCTTTATGAATGTTGAGGTGAGGGAACCGCGTGCTGGCTAGAATGAGGTTTCGCCCCGTCGCGAAGTCCAACAGCCTGAGTCCATTGTCGGACGTGTTGTCGTGTAGGCTGTGTTTTCCGACGACTCTAGCACAGATTTCTTCCTTGCCCAACTTTGCATTAAGTTTGTCTATTAATTTAATATTAATTACACAGGCGCATCAAAAAATTGTATAAAACATAGTAGTGATCTAATGGGTATTAAGCCAGTACAGTCCCCAGTTGTTGGAAAATCTTTACATGGATCAGATCCAATCAAATTCGAAAGCGTAATTAGCTTGTTCAATAGGAATACAAGCTTTTTTGTTCTCCCTCGCCTTGATAGTTTTGACGGTATAGTTGGGTGTGACTTTCTACATAAAATAGGCGCACAACTTGATTTGGAAAAAGGTGATAATAAAGATAATAAAGAGGAAAGACTGCTATAATTCTTTTGTATAACTATAGATCATAAATTTGTACCTCCAGATGCACGAAAAGAATTTGAATCTATTCTAGCGAGCAGCAAGGAGGTATTCGCCGATTCAAATTATTTATTGCCCTGTAGCACAACGGTCGTAGCCACCATCAAAACAACAGACAATGAGCCGGTTTACTCAAAAGCATATGCCTATCCAATGGCAACTGCGCAATTTGTCAACAAGGAGATCTCAGAACTTCTTAACGCAGGTATAATACGAGCATCGCGTTCTCCTTACAATAACCCTATTTGGGTTGTTGATAAAAAGGCAATGGACGAAAACGGCAATCGGAAAATGTTGTTAGTGGTTGACTTTAGGAAACTTAATTCCAAAACAACAAACGAAAACTATCCCATTCCAGACACCTCTGTAATCCTTGCAAACTTAGGACAAGCGTTATATTTGTCAACAATAGACCTTAAGTCTGGATTTCACTAGATTAAGCTATCTGAGTGCGACAGGGAAAAAACAGCCTTTTCCATAAGTAATAAGAAATTTGAATTTAGACGACTTCCATTTGGGCTGAGAAATGCAGCTAGTATTTTTCAGAGAGCCATTGACAAAGTTTTGAAAGAAGAGATCGGCAAATGCTGCCACGTTTAAATCGATGACGTGATCGTTTTTTCTAAAACGAAGCAACAGCACCTTAAAGATATCGATAAAATTCCTTGCAAACTAAACCTTTCGTAGCTTACGCTCGTTTTTAGGACTCTCCGAGTATTACAGAAGGTTCATTAGAGACTACGCTCAAATAGCAAAGCCGTTAACAAAGTTCTTGCGCGGAGAAAATGGCATGTTAGCGCAAAACAGAATAAGCACATCGCTGTAACCTTTGATGAAGATGCCATCAATGCTTTTAGTCGGATCAAGAGCATTCTAGCATCGGAGCATGTTCTACTTCTCTATCCAGACTACAATAAGCCTTTTGATTTGACGGTAGATGCATCTTCTTGTGCATTAGGTGCTGTCTTGTCGCAGATTGGTGTTAACAAGCACTGTACAACAGTAAAAAAAACGAACAAAATCGTACAAACCTGGCGATATGGTATATGTACGAACAAACAAGCGAATAGGCAACAGATTTAGCAAGCTTTCCATTGAGAAAACAGTACAACAAGATCTAGGAACTACGGTGCTTATTGAAAAAAGAAGGGTTTATAAGAGCAATCGGAGGTAGATAGTGTCTTGTCCCTAATTTTACTGATGAAAGATTATACATAGATTAAGAAGAGTACAAAAATGTCAATATTAAGCACTCCACTAATAATTATAGCAATAACCTATCTAAGTTTTTTGGGGCAAATTTGAATAATCCACCGAGGACGGCTGAATTTGAAGGGGGAGCAGTTAACACACAAAGGTGCAACCCTACATTATTGCGAAGTTGCTTACGAAGATGTACAGGCACAACAAGTTGTTCAAAAAAAATCATAACTCATGGTTGTTTTTGCAGATGCGTAACAAGTGCATTGGTACTACCTCTAGCTTTAGCACAGACAAGTTGTTTACTCAAATGTGCCAACTCGAAAACAAGCGTGTGGTTAGCTCCAAAACTTCAGTTCCAAAAGTGCCTTCAGCCAGCAACGTCCTCATAGAGGATACGAAAAGAAATAAAATTATGAAAATTCAAAGATTAAAATTGTGAAACCGAAATTATATTAGAGAATGAATAAAAAGTAAATAATAAAAAGTTGTGTGTATTTAATTTATACTCCTATTCAGCATTGAGTCACCTGTACATGTATTTAATAAACAAATTTAAGTTAACGCCAGTAATTAAAGTAATTACAAGTTTCGAATAATCTACTTTACTACTAATCCCAGACATCTTATAACCAAACATCTTATACACCCGAAAAACTTACTCAAATTCTCAAAGCTAGATTGAACGCTACAGTGACTAATTGCATAAGAACGGAAGAACGTATTCAAGGTATGATTCAAGAAATCTACAAAAACGATTTCGCTAACTATCGTGTTAGATTCTATCGAGCCATAGTGGGAGACGTTACCGATGAACGTTTACAAGAAAAAAAATCATAACTAATACACAAAGACGCGCTCATAGGATCGATCGCGAGAACAAAAAACAAATTGTAGAAAAATATTATTTTCCCGTTATGTTTCGTAAAATAAAAAGAATTATAAAATTATGTTCTATTTATAAAGAAAATAAGTATGACCGTCATCCAGACAAGATAGAAATTCAAGCAAATCCAATACCAACGTATCCCGGGCAAGTTTTCCAAGTACGTTCAAGTCAAGAAAATACAATTCAAGGCAATTGATCATATTTTCCTATGGAATTCCATTTTTATTTTAATTTTAAATTCATTTTTGGTGTTGGTTGGGATTTCAAAGCTAACCTAAACTTAAACTATGTCTTTCGACTTAAACTAGTATTTTATTTGATTAATGAATTCATACTATCTGTACAACTGTACTTATTTACATATATACAGCTTAGTAACTACCTTAAAACTACCCTACGATAAGTGAGTCGGCCATAGGTTATAGTTTCTAGATTTGCATCTAATTCACCGGAAGACGGAGACTGCGCCCCGTAAGGGGTTACGCGCTACCTTTTCTACCAAGGGTCTTAACGCTGGAGTTTCTTCGCTCCCCATCCACCAGAACTTTTGGTGCAACATCCCTTATATCCCGCCTCGATACCGCTTTACTAAATCGGAGAAGACCCTCCTCAGCTCTTTGTGCGACGTGGTTAAGTCGCCCATCCACAGTTGGTCTGGCTGTGTGGTAGATGATCGGTACCGCATTCTTGTCTTGTATAAGGCCGTGCTGTTCAAAATGTAGATCAAAATGTTCTCCTGAAGGGACGAAGCCACTGTGACGTACCTCTTCGTGGTATTGTGGCTTGGGGTAGTAAGCCCCGCAGATCAGGTTATTCACCGAGGTCATCACTCTCGCAGTATGGACACGAATCAACTTCACCAGGAAATTGTCCACTCGTATCAGGGTGGCCGTGTTGTATAAGACCTTATTGGAGTAGAATTGTATGTACTGGGACTCTAGAGTTCTGTAGAGGCGAAGGCAAGCCCTAAGACAAGCCCTCTCAAACAGCCGAATCTTTTCCATCCAGGTCGTGGTCTCTAGGTCGTGGTTCGGGTGAAGACTCACGTTTACCTTGTACATTTCCTGAAAAACTGCGCCAAGTACTGGAACATTTTCTTGCGGATCTTCGACCACAAAGAAGTCATCATCGAGTACGGCGTTGTCTGGATTCATTTATTACTAATATCATATTATTACTTCCTCACTACTTCTCTCAATAAGCCGCATGTACAAGGTTTTTAATCTTGACAGGGGTCTACTTTTTTGTTGATGAAGTGCGTCAATTGTCGCATTGCGGTACAAGTTTTCATTGTTAGTTCGTGAATACCGTGGTATAGTACTGTCCATAGTTCGTTTTATAGTCTCGTGAATTAGATATATGTCAATCTCCTCGTCTGACAAGTTTTTATTAGACGGAATGTGAAGCGCATTCGAAGAGAGTGCTCGTGTCATTTGTCCGCAGATACGTGGCCAACGCCCCCTTATGTGATTGTGGGTATGCGTTTGGACAAACTCTCTTAATTCCGCAATATCGTTAGACATCTTGAATTGGCCATTAAGTCCGCAGTGGCCACTGAGATACACGAAAATGCTCAAGCAGTTTACTGTTTGTGCGTTAATGTCAGTCACCTGCAGTCTTGTGTCAAACAGCAGGAGATCCAAGAAAGACCCGCTTCTGGGGAAGGACGAGATCTGTGTTACTTTTAGATCGAGTCTAGCATATACTTGACACTGTGCAAGCAGAAGCAGCTGTAAAGTAGGTCCCCTCTGTCGTTGGAAACTGTGTTTGCTGTGCTCCAATATGCCTCTTTGGGTTAGCTTGGTTTTGCTAATTAGACATAGATTTGGTCTTTGATCGTCCAGCAATCGATTGAGTTAATTTCTTCGAGGGAACCCTATCAATGAATTTGCATTCAATCCTCCGATGTATGGTTTTCACTGCACTTGACGCATCGAGGCTGCATTTGGCAGTTCGACGCATCGTGCCCGAACTTTTGGCAGCGAACGCATTGAATAATGCCATCGGCGCTTATACTTTCCCAAACGCAATGTCGGTAGAATTCTTCTAAGAATTTAATTTTCTTCAACTCGTCGACTTTTTCTTGTGGGTGACAGATGAATTACATAAATGGATAATTTCCGCCCCTCTCTCTTTGCCTTAGTTGTTTCTCGGACGATTTCAACGCCGTCGCACACTTGCTCTTGGAGCATTTGGAAGACCCTCTGTGCTTCGAGACAGAATTTTCTCACATTTCTCATTTTTGATAGTGTACGAGGAGAACTCCAGTGTCGAAATCTTAAGACACTCTATACCTTTGTTATATCGGTCCACCGTCTTGCAGTGCACCGAATATTTTGCGAAACCTGCTTCTGTGGATCCATCCATCTCTTGCCTTGCGAGAGTGATCGCTCTCAGAATTCATATTTCGACGAGGAGGCGCTGCTTTTCTCCTCAATGTCTTTAACTTCGCTTTCCTTAGAGCGACGTACTCTCTCCACTTCATCTTCCATGTCCGAGGCTACCGATTAGAAACTGTTGCTGCTGACAGCGAGCAGTCCCTCTCCTCCGTCGGACACGTAGTAAAAGTTCTCCTCTTCCTCTGCTCGGCTGCTGCCGTTTCGTCCATCTTCACGGCTTCATTCCTCTTTTCGTCTTGCCGGCGTTTCACGCTTTTTGGAGACGATTTCTTTCTCCTCCTTTTCCCTGTGCCCTCTTGTGGCACCGTTAACTGATGGCCAGATTCTGCTCAGTTGCTGCTCATCTTTGTCCGCTCCTAAGAGCGCGGACCGCTCGTTTGATTCCATTTTCATTTTTCCGTACTCACTCGCTTATACCAATATTCTGATTTGTGTTCCGAGACAAAAAAATTGTTTATTTCTCTCGCCGATATGGGGTTGAACCAGGCAACTGTGGAGCCAAGAGCCAAGCGTTGACTCCACCACTTCGGCCAATTGCTTGTTGAAGCTAAACGCATCACCTGTAGTATTTATCCACTAATATTATAGTTTTTTTTTATTTTCTGTTAAGCCGAAACACTCGCGAACTATTCCTGCACTCTTCAAAGGTTTGTGCACGACTGACCTATGGAATTCCAAAGACTATAGTATTCGTTAATGAGAAGTCCATCAACTCCTTGCCAATTCTATTCATGCTCAAAGATGAATTTGGCATTGAGGTTCTTACTACACCTCCTCCCTACGCTAGCACTTCAAATTGCCAAGTCGAAAGATTTCACTCGCTTTTTGCTGAACTAATGCGGTGCACAAAAAAGGAGCAGACGCATAATTCCTTCACGGAACTCCTCGAAGCCGCAGAAAATGCCCATAATTTCTCGATACATTCAGTAACGAACAGGACGCCTGTAGACGCATAATTCCTTTACGTAACTCCTCGAAGCCGCAGTAAATGCCCATAATTTCTCGATACATTCAGTAACGAACAGGAAACCTGTATATCTATTTTTCAATAGGAATATAGTTCCTTCTCAGATTCATAAAGTTCCTGCTGAATCTCAAACCAAACTGAAAGACAATCAAGGGAAAGATTTGACTTAACACAGTAAAGAGAAACCACCAATAAAACACTATTCAGTTGGAGAAATTATTTATGTTAAAAGAAACAAGAGAGTAGGAACAAAACTATTTCCCAGATATTTTTTAAGAAAATTATAAAAGAAAATCAAAAAATAACCGTTCTTAGGCAATCAGGCAAAATTGTCCACAAATACTTCTTGGGTAGGGCTTGGAAGTACATATGCTGAAACCCAGACCAACAGACTTCCAAATAATTCAGGAAAAGACCAACTTGTATTCCAAATTTATTAAAAAGTAAACATGCAAACTGCACTGCAATAAACAGCCAACATGTCCTAGAAATAGAAGAAATATCATCCGACTTATTTTTCCTGAACCAGTATGATGGAAAAATCTCTTTGGCGATGAACCGGTTACTCTCAATTACACGTTCCTGAATAAATACTACAACATCAGTATACAAATTGGGAAAGAATATTTAAGTCTTTCGAGTCGACGCATCTCAGCTCCCTCCCAGCAATCCTGTAACGAATTTCAGCACACCACGAAGTAGAAGAAATGATATTGCTCCACCTTATAAAAGCATTACATACAAACAACACAAACTACATTCAACTCCTGAGTACAAAGGAGAAAATAGTACTTTAATGAGCATTGGAGTCTGTCTACTATTCGTACTCATCATCATAGCCATAGTCATCAGATGAACAATAGCAAGTACCAAATCAACGGCCAGAAACATCAACTCAAAGCCAAATCTGCATTAACATCTTTAAGAACAACCACACCATCAACTCTTCCAAGGGCAGCAATTTCTCACATAGGCCAGATACCATTCTTCGTCGGAGGAAGTAATATTACGCTGGCGAGAAACTCAAGTATTACGTATTTAAGAAAGCGTTAAGTCAGACATGATGTTCAGTTGTGAAGAAGGCAGATTCGTTCAAAAAAAATTTGCTTATGTAAGAAAATAATACAACCGTTTAATCTATACCACTACTACTCTCTACTGTCACTAATTCAGTCATACTTCCTCCACAAAATAAACAAAGGAATACTTACGATTCATATCAACCGTAACAGTACTACTAATCGGCATTGTAAGATTACTGTTCGATGCTCGGCATGTAAGTTGCATGTTGAGATTCTTCCTGTTAAGATGTCCAAGAGAAAGGACGTTGGCAACTCGGCGATCGGACAAGGGATGCGACGAGTCGTCGAGTAAGTTGTCCTCATGCCACCAAGAAACCTTCGGCTGTGGTCTTCCTAGAATTGAATGGAATAAACATTAAAATATCATAATTGCCCGACATTATTTTTGTAGTTTTTCCTGGGAAACAAGCTTATACTGTACTATTTTAAATATTCGCTCTCTGGAATTCGCTTTTCTAATCACTTGGACTTGTCGATTGTTTCTATTATGAAATCTTACTTGATGCTAAACTTAGGGCTCTCGAGGATCGGTTAGTGTAAATGTGCTCTGATGCTGTTATTGTCGGAGTACTCGAAATTCCGAACGAGAGCCTGGAGACTCTCTTCAGCACTCCAAAATTAATATCCCGCCTCCTAAGCCGAATAAGATTTTCAGAGCGAAGCCTCCCCTCTCCAACACCACTCAAGCCGGTCGATGCCAATATAATTGTGAAGCTATCGGATAAGCGAGAAAGGCAACATCTGATGAGGGCGACAGCCATGTATCGTAAAAACAGTCAGACCCCGCTGAAACTCTCCGACATATTTTAATTTATCGAAAAGCTTCTATATTTATGAAAACTTGATAAGAAATAATTACTAGCTGCAAAGAGACGCACTGAAACTTAAACGTAATCGCTTTACCAACAATGGACGAATTCATGTACGCAAATCTCTCTTTCACTTATTTTTTGTTTTGTTTTTATTGAATTTTTTAATGTCATTGCTAAATTTAAGCTTCAAAATAGTTTATTATTATTTCTGTAATATTTGCTCTTTCGTTTTCATTTGTACCAAACAGTGTAATATTGCCTACTGTTTCTTTTGTATTCTAAGGTTATTACTTCAGTTTTTGTACTTTATTTCCGTCTTCCTTACTCCAATATAAAGAAATGCAGTACTCGACCTCTCGCTTTCCTTACATATATCATCATGAACAACATCTGTGATGTAATTGAAAAAAATATTTCGCAAACACCAAATATAATTATTTGTGGAGATTTTAATATAAACTTATTTAATATGACAGCAAACTGTCTCTTAAGTAGCTCGCTCGACTTAACCTTCCTAAAGACCAATCAACCCACCCATTTTAAACCAAACTGCTAGCCGTCATTGCTGATCAGAACTTATTGAAAATTTATAGTCAGCTTTCTGTTCTGTTTCTTCACCATGATCTTGTATTCGCCACATTTGACATTCTCGTTGTAAGAAATTGTCCGCAGTATATACAATATCATGATTTTCGTAGCATTAATGTTGATAATTTATTTTTGGATTGTAAGAATGTTGAGTGGAATAGGTTATCGCCTGACGTTAAGCTCATCTTAACCAATAATCAGAACTTGAAACTAAAAACGTGCAAATGTATCATTTTTTCCATTGTAAATTAAAGTTTATTTCAATATTCATGAAAAACTTTCTAGACAAACACGCTTAAAAACTAGTTGGACGCACAATGTCTATCTATCTATACTACCATCTTAAAATAACTTATAACTACCTTAAATTAAACATACATACACATATATGAACAAGGATTTATAAAAATACACGTGCATATATCTATATATACACGACGTTATTGGAATCAATACCTGCTGTAGTCAGTATGTGTTCGTTGTCTCTCGTCCTGGGAAGCTTAAGACACGGAAGATCGCTATTTTTTCTTCGAAAGAATTTGTTAATTTGTGGAAACATACTCGGTTTGTTAGATCTAACAGTCCAAATCTGATTGTTCCAGTACCAGTTTACAGAATTTAATTCTGAACAATTGAAGTTTGTTCATTCTTAATGAGCGATTTCAGTGTCCTAACTTTCTCGCTGCGTCTGTCAGTAAACCGCCATTACAAGGTTTTTAATCTTGATACGAGTCTACTCTTTTGTTGGTGGAGTGCGACAATTGTAGCATTGCGGTAAAAGTTTTCATTGTTCGTGCGTGAATACCGTGGTATCGTACTGTCCATAGTTCGTTTTATTGTCTCGTGAATTAGATATATGCCAATCTCTTCGTTTGATCATTCTTGAACGGAATGTTGAACGCAGAGAGCTCGCGTCATTTGTCTGGAGATTCTTCAATCTTTTTGTCAATGACATCCCGTACTTCTTACAATTTTCTAATTGTCTAATGTTCGCAGATGATATGAAAATATTTTCACAAATTTCTACAATTACGGATTGCTTAAATTTTCAAAAAGACATAAAATCATTTTTTGAATGGTGCATGTGCAATCATCTGGAGTTAAATATTTCCAAATGTAAGATTTTTAGTGCTTTCCGCTCATTATCTCGAATTTCGTTTGATTATAGTCTTGGTAACGAGAGACTTTTATTAGTAAGTGAAATTAAAGATCTTGGTGTTATTTTCGATTCAAAGCTGTCTTTCTCAGCACATTTGGATTATATAATATCTAAATCAAATTCCTTGCTAGGCTTTTTGAAAAGGAATACGGTAGCATTTAATGATGTTTATACTCTAAAAACCCTTTATTTTTCATTAGTAATCCCCATCCTGGAATACTGCAGCGTTATTTGGTTTCCCTATTATCATAATTCTTCCAACAGGATTGAAAACATTCAAAAAAGATTCACGCGATTTGCATTAAGGAAACTGAGATGGTCCGAAGATTTACCTAACTATAGGTCTAGAGGTGCGTTAATTGATCTAAAAACTCTAGAAAGTCGAAGACAAACTCATAGCGTTCTTTTCATAAAGGACATACTCAATGGTAGGATTAAATCCCCGGATTTACTACTTCTCATGCCTCTTTATGTCCCAGAGAGATGCCTAAGAAATAAGAATGTTCTCTTATGTTTTCCATATCATAGAACGAATTATGGTTTAAACGAACCCATAACCCGTTGTTCATTATTATTTAACTTAATTTATCATGAAGTCGATCTTCAAATGAATAGAAATATGTTTAAGGAAATTGTATTGAATATTTTTAGCAAAATTAATAATAATTAAATGTAGTCAAAAGATTATGTATCCATTGATGAAATGAAATGAATAAATTAATAAATAAATGAATATTTAAATGAATTCGTGGCCAACGTGCCTTACTGTAGTTGTGTGGGCAAACTCTCTTAACTCCGCAATATCGTTAGGTTTTTCTTCACTAAGTCCGCAGTGATCACTGAGATACACGAATGTGTTAAAACAGTTTACAGTTTGTGAGTTTATGTAAGTCAGCTGCAGTCTTGCGTCAAACAGAAGGAGATATAAGAACGACCCGCTTCTGGTGAAGGACGAGATCTCCGTTGCCTTCCGATCGAGCCTATACTTGACACTGTGCAAGCAAAACCAGTGTTTCCCCAATATCAATGAGGGGCATTTAAGTCTCCGGCCAAAATAAAATAGTTTTCCGCCGAGTCCAGACTTAGACAGCGAAAGAGTGCATCGAGCTCTGATATAGTAGTTCTGTAACTGAGGAAGCTGGAGGCGTAGACCGACACCGCAAATAGCTTTTCCGTGCTTCGGGGAGAAATGCAAACGATGCATTCCTCCAAAACCCGAAACCGTCGCACTTCATTACTATACACTACTTTTGTTTGATGTTATATTTTTTCGGAGATTGCAACACCGCCTCCACCATTTTTCGTGGGATCCCTGTCAATGAATTTGCATGCACTGCAAGGATGTTAAAAGTATTCTCCGTCTGCGCAGCCATCATGACTGGTGACATGCTGGGTTCTGCAGGAGCGCCAGAATTATGGCAACCTATATCTCTAACGATGCCATACGCCTTTCAATGGATGATTTCCAATCAGGCATTGGACCGTGTGATCTAGGCACAGAGGTTTGTGGCGCTACCTTGGGTAGTTGCTGCTTTTCCGTGCTTTCTTTGGCAGGGAGCACATTGTAAAATGCCGTCGTGGCTAACACATAGAATGCTCCTCGCTATAAGAAATAGAGAATTTCTTTTCCGACGATGGAGACAATTCCTGTGTACCTGTGCATGTGGGAACTCATGCAAACGGTTTGCTAAGAGCAATTATCACAAGGCTAAATTTAATTGTGACAGATCATCTAGAATTCTGTCGAAGAAAGTTCGAAATATTGGACAAACCAAAACTAACACACGACCTAACGATGATGGCTTAAGCCCCGACGAGTTCAATGTTCGATTAACTGTGTTCTGTGTTCTCTGGTACCCCTATCAATGTGTCATCACATTAAGAAATAAACAATCGACAAGATGGTTTGTAATAGGAAGAACGGATATAATCTGTTGGTTGTGCAATATTTTCCATAAGGACAAAGTCTGTTGCACTGGATAATATCCACTCTGCCTTAATAAAAATATTGCTTCCTATCATAATTCCTTATATAACCGACATTTTCAACACTATAATCATCACATCGACGTATCCCGAACAATGGAAAATAGCAAAAATAGTCCCAGCTCCTAAGAAAATAAGCCTGCCTGATTATCGGCTGATTGCTATTCTCTCGTTTTTGTCGAAAGTGTTTGTCGTGTTTGTCAGTCGAACGATTTAAATTCACATTGAAGGCCAACATCAAATAGACCCAGTGCAATTAGGATTTCGTAAGGGCACTTTCTATGCACTGATTTAATAACTTATAGAGCACCTTTCTACTTAAACTTTAATAGACTTAAAATCTCCACAAATAGTTTAATACACTTGTAACACCTTAAAGGATCCCACTTATAACACTTGGATCACTATTATACATAATCCCAAACTAAACTGTCTGCTTCAGCCACCGTTCTGATATTTATTTTAGCCAGCATTCTTTCTAGAATACTCTGTCACCATCTGGCTGTGGAATTCGCCTATGGGCGCTCATATATGTAGATTTGGAGTTGATTAGGCATAACTGTACGGTGGCACCGGCGTGGCGTTGTGTAGTTCACATACAACAAAAAAATCACTACTGGAATTTTCCTTCCGGCACTATGTACAGCAACTTATTTACTCCATAGCCCTTGGTGGTTTTGGTGGTTTGTGTGTAGCATTCTTATAGCGACGGATTATAGCTCCGAATGGCGTTCCATTGATTCTCGCAGATGGCGCTTTACACACACTACCCACCACCTAACTAGTTCGTCTCATACAAGTTACGAAGTCTCTCCTGTGTACGGTGCTAAAATATTCTGCTCAATACTTCTGTCAAGAATCAATAGTTGAGTTACAGAAAGTCCTCAAAAACTTGTAGATTCACTCGCGCCGAGGAGTTTGGGATGAAATGAATATGAAAATTTATCTGAAATAGTCGCACAGTGTAGATACCTAGGTATAATTCTGACTCCAAGCATGAAGTTAAAAAAAAAATCCATTTCAACAAAAAAAAACAAGATCTCAGTCGATGTAGAGACTGAGACTCTACTGCTGACGTTCCATTGACTGACTGACATTGACATTGACACTACATCTTTAATCCGTTTTATTACCTTGTACGGCCCCTCTAAGTGTTTCTATGGCCTGGGTGACAGTCCATTCTTCGGTAATGGATTGTGACGCAACACTAATTGTCCCTGTTCTAAGCCTCCAGAATTTGCGCTGATGTCATAGGATCAGTCTCTCGCGATCTGGGAAAGCGAGCAGTCGAGCTTTATTTTTCAAGTGCGTTTTGATCAACCGAAACACTGAAGCGGTGCGCTTTTCCTCTCGAGGATTCTGTATCCTCAACCAGCAAAATGTTGCGTAGTGCTACTACACTTTAATTTCCTGCAATCCCACAAAGGCGCCGATCTTGAGGAGGACATGTGCACCCGTGAACCAGAGCAGCAATTTCTCAGAAAAATCCCCATCCCACCGATTAAAATCCTCCAAGAAAATTATGAATTTGTGCAAAAGTTCTTTAGTGAATTGAAAATTACAGACTACTCCGTGAATCATTTTTGTGAATCAATTGATTCCTTCAACACTGCTTCAAGTGCGTTGAGGGACCATAAATGCCAGTTTTTTCGCACGATCTCAAATGTTAAAAACTGTTTAAAGTTGTACTTTTTGGCCTAGATGAATATCCTATTGACTCTTTGAAAAAAATAACTTACAACACTCGGTCTCAAGTGCAAAGACATAAATATAATAGAAAAACAATACGAAAAATACGCATATTTTCTCTATGTCGTCTATTTTGTGAACCACGCGGATCTTCGGAAGAACATCTTCTTCTTCTTGTAGTGCTACAGTCCGGAGTGTACCTGGGCCTCAGTCAACAATCCTCTTATATTGTCACGATCCTTAGCCAGCTACCTCCAATTTCGCTCCAACTCCAAGTTGGTTGAGGTCCTTCTCCGCTTGAGTGCGCCATCGGCTTCGTGGTCGTCCTCTATTGCATTGTCCCACTGGTTCGGAGTCGAAGACTCTTCGGGCTGGAGCAGTCTTGTCCATGCGCTCTACATGCGCTAGCCATCTCAGGCGTTGAATCCGTAGACGCCTGACTAGACTCACGTCGCTGTACAGCCCGTACAGTTCGTGGCCTATTCAGCCCAAAGAAACAGAGGTTGGCAAGAGTTATTCTGCGTTTAATCTCGATACTGATGCTGCTTGTACTATTAACTCAGGAGCCAAGGTATATGAAGTCATTTAGTATCACGAAGTTGTAGCTGCCTATGGTGTCGTTCTGATCGAGTCCTCGATGTTATGTGTCCTTTCTTGAGGACACCGTATACTTTGTTTTGCAGTCATTCACTGCTAAACCCATTTTTGCTGCCTGCGTTTCAATACACGCAAACGCTTCATTGACGTCTCGCTGAATTCGGCCAATCACGTCAATGTTGCCCACGTATGGTGCGTATGCGCGTATGCACAGTTCCACGGACAATTCGTCCGCTCCAGCAACTTTGTTTGACTTGAGTCTCGATATCGCTACCTTGACTTCGTCTAGATCGTCGGAGGACGTCGTCGTCCATTGCGTGGAGCGGAACATTCTGCCTGAAAGCGGTATTGGTGTCCTCTTCGCCGTTCAGCAGTCTGCAGAAGTGATCCTTTCAGTTTCTCAGTATCGACTGCGACTCTACTACGAGTTGTTCTTCTTCGTTCGGACAGGCTTCTGTCCGATGCTTGTACACTTTGGTAAAACTTTCGGACATTATTTCTGCCGTACCAGACATCCATTTCCTCGAACGGGCGCTTCTCATGCTCCTTCTTTTTCTTTCGGAGAAGCCGCAAGAACATACAACTGATTTTTCGGAAGCAAGTATTGTGGGATTTCTAACGGCGTGCTACGAAAAACTTCACTCAGGGTCACAACTGCTTAATGTGGAGGCACGACGAAAGTCATTGCAATGTGAAAACTTTATGTGCTAACTGCTCGGAAAATCACAAAACTAGTTTATGCACTTCTACCGGAATATCCAAATGTGCAAACTGTGGAGGTAACCACAAACCTATCGACAAAAACTGCAAATGCCGTTCAAATTATTTGGGCATCATCGGGAAAAAAGACACAAACAATTCCCGTCCGCCCGCACCCTTCTCTTTGCGTTCGCAAGCACATCCTGCAGTGTCAGTGAAAAGTTCCAATGTCTACAATGTGGATGACTTCCCTTCTCTCCACCGAGTTTCAAGTCAGTTGCAGAAGAATCAACATCACTGGGCTAAGCAATAAATTTCAACTCAACAAAAACAGAGAGCATCTTTAATTTCCTCTCCATCAGCGAAGAAGAGAAGAAGATCTTTTTTCTTATGAAGAACTAATTCTTTATTGGTCAATGAACTTGAAAATTGTAAAACAGATGCTCAACAATTTAAAGCAATTGCTTAGCTTGCAGCTAAGTACCTATGTAACAATTTTCCCAAATCTCGTCTTAAATTTTTATGTTGGAATGCAAGAGGCATTCGCAGCAAGAGCTTTGAGCTTTTCAATTTTCTCTCCAATCTGGATATTGATGTTTGTCTTGTATGTGAAACAGGTCTACATAGAGAACTTTTCACGAGCTAAATTGGATAGCAAGCTTTTCCATCTTCTTGGCGCAAGGGAGGTGAAGCTTTTCTTATGTCTCCTCTCTGTTGCCTAAAAGATGGAAAAGCTTGCTGTCGAAATCAGATCGTGTAAAAGTACTAATAGCAATATGCGTTTTGAATGTAGTAATTATTCCTGTTATCGTCATGATCGCAATAGTAGATGTGGAGGTGTTGCCATACTCGTTTCTAGTAAGAGTATTGGAATAGTGATCAAATTAAGTAATAACACATTGTTAAAAAATTGTTTCAGTATATTTTCCAGGAGGAACACACAATACCTATAGAATTCAATGCTTGAAAAATGACCTTAGAAAATTGTTAAGCAATGATAATGTCGTCATTGGAGGTGACCTTAACTGTAGACATCGTAGCTGGGGGTGTCTAAGGGCAAATGTTGTGGTACACATTATATAACTTATGCTTAAGACATAACTTTACAATAATGTAGCCATCCAGTCCCACATACATCCCGTCCTGCAGTATGTACCCTTCATCAACGCTAGACTTTTGTTACAGGAGACTTTGCCAGAGCTATAGACAACTAAACGATTTCGACGAAATAAATGTATTCACACGCTTAATTAAAATTCGTATTACTAACTTTGAAGTAAACGGGTCTTTGATATCTAATGCAGATGCAGACAAAGCGGAGACATTAGTAGCTACATTCCTTAAAAATCATTCTACGACAGCAAATTTTTCGTCTCCTCTTGACTCTGAGGTCGTGAACAAGATATCTGACTTGCACAGTTCCTCTATTCATCTATATCATCTAATAAATTCACTACGGTAGAGGATTTACAATTCATTGTCTCGGAGCTTTAAAATTGCAAATTGCAAAAAAAAAATAAGATCGAAGCTTATTTAAGTGTTACTGACAGTTGTCCTCCTGGGCAATTTGGTTTCAGGAAAAAGCAGCACAACGCATCAAATTTTTAGAATTTGCAAAACTGTTAAGAAATAGCTGATATTAAAAAAATCAAGCGGATTGGTTCAGCTTGACGTGGTAAATGCATTTGACTCAGTATGGCTCAACGGCTTAATATACCGAATGGTCAAACTTAACTTTTTTAAGTGCCTCATACAAATTTTACAAAGCTTTGTTGAACCGTGCCTTCACAGTTTATCTAAATAGGGCCTTCTTCAGCTCAACAAAAATTGTTCCAGCTGGAGTCCCACAGGGTTCAGCTTTGGCTCCAGTTCTCTTTAATATTTTTCTTAATGGCATGTCCAGTGTTCCTAAATGTCATATAGCGCTTTATGGATATGATTCACCCGTATAGTCTTCTCGTGAGTATGGATCAGTAATAGAATATAACCTGTAATCTGGCATTCAAGCCTTTTTTAAATAAATTAGAAGAAGACATAACCATTATTTTCCTACTGGTAGTCAAGTACCTTGGGGTGTACTTGGACCAGAAATTGACCTTTGGTTGTCATATTCGAGAAACTTTATTTATTTTAATAAAAAGAAATAAAATACCAAATTTCAAGGTCATTTTCCAAGCACTGAATTACGGTTCCCCTGTGTGGGATGATTGCGCGAAGACATATATTAATCGGCTCCAAATTGCACAATATAAGGTGTTGAAAATAATGCTCAATCTACCGCGAGATTTGTAAACTCTCATACTGCACGAAAGAGCCGGTGTTATCCACACTGGCAGAAGAATTGAAATACTGAATGAAAAATTCACGTCCCCTTGTATGCAGTTATGTTGACAATCTGTGTATTAGAAAAATTCGACTGCTGTTATTATTTATTATTTATTATTTATTATTTATTATTTATTATTTATTATTTATTATTTATTATTTATTATTTATTATTTATTATTTATTATTTATTATTTATTATTTATTATTTATTATTTATTATTTATTATTTATTATTTATTATTTATTATTTATTATTTATTATTTATTATTTATTATTTATTATTTATTATTTATTATTTATTTTTTATTTTTTATTATTTTATTATTTATTATTTATTATTTATTATTTATTATTTATTATTTATTATTTATTATTTATTATTTATTATTTATTATTTATTATTTATTATTTATTATTTATTATTTATTATTTATTATTTATTATTTATTATTTATTATTTATTATTTATTATTTATTATTTATTATTTATTATTTATTATTTATTATTTATTATTTATTATTTATTATTTATTATTTATTATTTATTATTTATTATTTATTATTTATTATTTATTATTTATTATTTATTATTTATTATTTATTATTTATTATTTATTATTTATTATTTATTATTTT
>CAKAIZ010000325.1:0-57434 GCA_916610145.1 Eristalis arbustorum | reverse complement strand
AGGGCAATTTTTAAGGTTTCCATAGCTCATCTTCCAACCCACACGGGTGGTGATGTTATCGTGCATGTACCCATTGACTCTGAGACTCTGGGATGGCAAAAGTTGGCGGTGATTAGTAGGGCACCATAGCTCAAAGCTCATCTTCCATAGCTCATCTTCCAACCCACACGCGTGGAGATGTTATCGTGCATGTAGCCACTGACTCTGAGACTCTGGGATAGAAAAAGTTGGCGGTGATTAGTAGGGCAATTTCGAAGGTTTCCATAGCTCATCTTCCAACCCACACGCGTGGAGATGTTATCGTGCATGTACCCACTGACTCTAAGACTCTGGGATGGAAAAAGTTGGCGGTGATTAGTAGGGCACCATAGCTCATAGCTCATCTTCCATAGCTCATCTTCCATAGCTCATCTTCCAACCCACACGCGTGGAGATGTTATCGTGCATGTACCTATTGACTCTAAGACTCTGGGATGGAAAAAGTTGGCGGTGATTAGTAGGGCAATTTTGAAGGTTTCCATAGCTCATCTTCCAACCCACACGCGTGGAGATGTTATCGTGCATATACCCATTGACTCTGAGACTCTGGGATGGAAGAAGTTGGCGGTGATTAGTAGGGCACCATAGCTCATAGCTCATCTTCCATAGCTCATCTTCCAACCCACACGCGTGGAGATGTTATCGTGCATGTACCCATTGACTCTAAGACTCTGGGATGGAAAAAGTTGGCGGTGATTAGTAGGGCACCATAGCTCATAGCTCATCTTCCATAGCTCATCTTCCAACCCCACACGCGTGGAGATGTTATCGTGCATGTACCTATTGACTCTAAGACTCTGGGATGGAAAAAGTTGGCGGTGGTCAGCAGGGCAATTTTTAAGGTTTCCATAGCTCATCTTCCAACCCACACGGGTGGTGATGTTATCGTGCATGTACCCCATTGATTCTGAGACTCTGGGATGGCAAAAGTTGGCGGTGATTAGTAGGGCACCCATAGCTCAAAGCTCATCTTCCATAGCTCATCTTCCACCCCACACGCGTGGAGATGTTATCGTGCATGTAGCCACTGACTCTGAGACTCTGGGATGGAAAAAGTTGGCGGTGATTAGTAGGGCAATTTTGAAGGTTTCCATAGCTCATCTTCCAACCCACACGCGTGGAGATGTTATCGTGCATGTACCCATTGACTCTGAGACTCTGGGATGGAAAAAGTTGGCGGTGATTAGTAGGGCACCATAGCTCATAGCTTATCTTCCATAGCTCATCTTCCAACCCACACGCGTGGAGATGTTATCGTGCATGTACCTATTGACTCTGAGACTCTGGATGGAAAAAGTTGGCGGTGATTAGTAGGGCACCATAGCTCAAAGCTCATCTTCCATAGCTCATCTTCCAACCCACACGCGTGGAGATGTTATCGTGCATGTAGCCACTGACTCTGAGACTCTGGGATGGAAAAAGTTGGCGGTGATTAGTAGGGCAATTTTGAAGGTTTCCATAGCTCATCTTCCAACCCACACGCGTGGAGATGTTATCGTGCATGTACCCATTGAACTCTAAGACTCTGGGATGGAAAAAGTTGGCCGTGATTAGTAGGGCACCATAGCTCATAGCCTCATCTTCCATAGCTCATCTTCCATAGCTCATCTTCCATAGCTCATCTTCCAACCCACACGCGTGGAGATGTTATCGTGCATGTACCACTGACTCTGAGACTCTGGGATGGAAAAAGTTGGCGGTGATTCAGTAGGGCACCATAGCTCATAGCTCATCTTCCATAGCTCATCTTCCAACCCACACGCGTGGAGATGTTATCGTGCATGTACCCATTGACTCTGAGACTCTGGGATGGAAAAAGTTGGCGGTGATTAGTAGGGTACCATAGCTCATAGCTCATCTTCCATAGCTCATCTTCCAACCCACACGCGTGGAGATGTTATCGTGCATGTACCCATTGACTCTGAGACTCTGGGATGGGAAAAAGTTGGCGGTGGTCAGTAGGGCAATTTTGAACGCTTCCATAGCTCATCTTCCAATCCACACGGGCGGTGATGTTATCGTGCATGTACCCATTGACTCTGAGACTCTGGGATGGCAAAAGTTGGCGGTGATTAGTAGGGCCACCATAGCTCATAGCTCATCTTACATAACTCCATCTTCCAACCCACACGCGTGGAGATGTTATCGTGCATGTACCTATTGACTCTAAGACTCTGGGATGGAAAAAGTTGGCGGTGATTAGTAGGGCAATTTTGAAGGTTTCCATAGCTCATCTTCCAACCCACACGCGTGGAGATGTTATCGTGCATGTACCTATTGACTCTAAGACTCTCGGATGGAAAAAGTTGGCCGTGGTCAGTAGGGCAATTTTGAAGGTTTCCATAGCTCATCTTCAAACCCACACGCGTGGAGATGTTATCGTGCATGTACCCATTGACTCTAAGACTCTGGGATGGAAAAAAGTTGGCGGTTGATTAGTAGGGCACCATAGCTCATAGCTCATCTTACATAACTCATCTTCCAACCCACACGCGTGGAGATGTTATCGTGCATGTACCTATTGACTCTAAGACTCTGGGATGGAAAAAGTTGGCGGTGATTAGTAGGGGCAATTTTGAAGGTTTCCATAGCTCATCTTCAAACCCACACGCGTGGAGATGTTATCGTGCATGTACCCATTGACTATAAGACTCTGGGATGGAAAAAGTTGGCGGTGATTAGTAGGGCACCATAGCTCATAGCTCATCTTCCATAACTCATCTTCCAACCCACACGCGTGGAGATGTTATCGTGCATGTACCTATTGACTCTAAGACTCTGGGATGGAAAAAGTTGGCGTTGAGTAGTAGGGGCACCATAGCTCATAGCTCATCTTCCATAGCTCATTTTCAAACCCCACACGCGTGGAGATGTTATCGTGCATGTACCCATTGACTCTGAGACTCTCGGGATGGAAAAAGTTGGCCGTGGTCAGTAGGGCAATTTTGAACGCTTCCATAGCTCATCTTCCAATCCCCACGGGCGGTGATGTTATCGTGCATGTACCCATTGACTCTGAGACTCTGGGATGGCAAAAGTTGGCGGTGATTAGTAGGGCACCATAGCTCAAAGCTCATCTTCCATAGCTCATTTTCCAACCCACACGCGTGGAGATGTTATCGTGCATGTACCCATTGACTCTGAGACTCTGGGATGGAAAAAGTTGGCCGTGGTCAGTAGGGCAATTTTTAAGGTTTCCATAGCTCATTTTCCAACCCACACGCGTGGTGCTGTTATCGTGCATGTACCCATTGACTCTGAGACTCTGGGATGGAAAAAGTTGGCGGTGATTAGTAGGGGCACCATAGCTCATAGCTCATCTTCCATAGCTCATCTTCCAACCCACACGCGTGGAGATGTTATCGTGCATGTACCTATTGACTCTAAGACTCTGGGATGGAAAAAGTTGGCGTTGAGTAGTAGGGCACCATAGCTCATAGCTCATCTTTCATAGCTCATCTTCCAACCCACACGCGTGGAGATGTTATCGTGCATGTACCCATTGACTCTGAGACTCTGGGATGGAAAAAGTTGGCGGTGATTAGTAGGGTACCAATAGCTCATCTTCCAATCCACACGCGTGGAGATGTTATCGTGCATGTACCTATTGACTCTAAGACTCTGGGATGGAAAAAGTTGGCGGTGGTCAGCAGGGCAATCTTTAAGGTTTCCATAGCTCATCTTCCAACCCACACGGGGTGGTGATGTTATCGTGCATGTACCCATTGACTCTGAGACTCTGGGATGGAAAAAGTTGGCGGTGATTAGTAGGGCACCATAGCTCATAGCTCATCTTCCATAGCTCATCTTCCAACCCCACACGCGTGGAGATGTTATCGTGCATGTACCCATTGACTCTGAGACTCTGGATGGAAAAAAGTTGGCGGTGGTCAGTAGGGCAATTTTGAACGCTTCCATAGCTCATCTTCCAATCCACACGGGCGGTGATGTTATCGTGCATGTACCCATTGACTCTGAGACTCTGGGATGGAAAAAGTTGGCGGTGATTAGTAGGGCAATTTTGAAGGTTTCCATAGCTCATCTTCCAATCCACACGGGCGGTGATGTTATAGTGCATGTACCCATTGACTCTGAGACTCTGGGATGGAAAAAGTTGGCGGTGATTAGTAGGGGCACCATAGCTCATAGCTCATCTTCCATAGCTCATCTTCCAACCCACACGCGTGGAGATGTTATCGTGCATGTACCCATTGACTCTAAGACTCTGGGATGGAAAAAGTTGGCGGTGATTAGTAGGGCACCATAGCTCATAGCTCATCTTCCATAGCTCATCTTCCAACCCACACGCGTGGAGATGTTATCGTGCATGTACCCATTGACTCTAAGACTCTGGGATGGAAAAAGTTGGCGGTGATTAGTAGGGCACCATAGCTCATAGCTCATCTTCCATAGCTCATCTTCCAACCCAAACGCGTGGAGATGTTATCGTGCATGTACCCATTGACTCTGAGACTCTGGGATGGAAAAAGTTGGCGGTGGTCAGTAGGGCAATTTTGAACGCTTCCATAGCTCATCTTCCAATCCACACGGGCGGTGATGTTATCGTGCATGTACCCATTGACTCTGAGACTCTGGGATGGAAAAAGTTGGCGGTGATTAGTAGGGCAATTTTGAAGGTTTCCATTAGCTCATCTTCCAATCCACACGGGCGGTGATGTTATCGTGCATGTACCCATTGACTCTGAGACTCTGGGATGGAAAAAGTTGGCGGTGATTAGTAGGGCACACATAGCTCATAGCTCATCTTCCATAGCTCATCTTCCAACCCACACGCGTGGAGATGTTATCGTGCATGTACCCATTGACTCTAAGACTCTGGATGGAAAAAGTTGGCGGTGATTAGTAGGGCACCATAGCTCATAGCTCATCTTCCATAGGCTCATCTTTCCAACCCACATGCGTGGAGATGTTATCGTGCATTGTACCCATTGACTCTGAGACTCTGGGATGGAAAAAGTTGGCGGTGGTCAGTAGGGCAATTTTGAACGCTTCCATAGCTCATCTTCAAATCCACACGGGCGGTGATGTTATCGTGCATGTACCCATTGACTCTGAGACTCTGGGATGGAAGAAGTTGGCGGTGATTAGTAGGGCAATTTTGGAAGGTTTCCATAGCTCATCTTCCAACCCACACGCGTGGAGATGTTATCGTGCATGTACCCATTGACTCTAAGACTCTGGGATGGAAAAAGTTGGCGGTGTGATTAGTAGGGCACCATAGCTCATAGCTCATCTTCCATAGCTCATCTTCCAACCCACACGCGTGGAGATGTTATCGTGCCATGTACCCATTGACTCTAAGACTCTGGGATGGAAAAAGTTGGCGGTGATTAGTAGGGCACCATAGCTCATAGCTCATCTTCCATAGCTCATCTTCCAACCCACACGCGTGGAGATGTTATCGTGCATGTACCCACTGACTCTAAGACTCTGGGATGGAAAAAGTTGGCGGTGATTAGTAGGGCACCATAGCTCATAGCTCATCTTCCATAGCTCACCTTCCAACGCACACGCGTGGAGATGTTATCGTGCATGTACCCATTGACTCTAAGACTCTGGGATGGAAAAAGTTGGCGGTGATTAGTAGGGCACCATAGCTCAAAGCTCATCTTCCATAGCTCATTTTCCAACCCACACGCGTGGAGATGTTATCGTGCATGTACCCATTGACTCTGAGACTCTGGGATGGAAAAAAGTTGGCGGTGATTAGTAGGGCACCATAGCTCATAGCTCATCTTCCATAGCTCATCTTCCAACCCACACGCGTGGAGATGTTATCGTGCATGTACCCATTGACTCTAAGACTCTGTAATGGAAAAAGTTGGCGGTGATTAGTAGGGCACCATAGCTCATAGCTCATCTTCCATAGCTCATCTGATGCTGATGATGTTATCGTGCATGTACCCATTGACTCTGAGACTCTGGGATGGAAAAAGTTGGCCGTGGTCAGTAGGGCAATTTTTAAGGTTTCCATAGCTCATCTTCCAACCCACACGGGTGATGATGTTATCGTGCATGTACCCATTGACTCTGAGACTCTGGGATGGAAAAAGTTGGCGGTGATTAGTAGGGCACCATAGCTCATAGCTCATCTTCCATAGCTCAATCTTCCAACCCACACGCGTGGAGATGTTATCGTGCATGTACCTATTGACTCTAAGACTCTGGGATGGAAAAAGTTGGCGTTGAGTAGTAGGGAACCATAGCTCATAGCTCATCTTCCATAGCTCATCTTCCAACCCACACGCGTGGAGATGTTATACGTGCATGTACCCATTGACTCTGAGACTGGGATGGAAAAAAGTTGGCGGTGATTAGTAGGGCACCATAGCTCATAGCTCATCTTGCATAGCTCATCTTCCAACCCACACGCGTGGAGATGTTATCGTGCATGTACCCATTGACTCTAAGACTCTGGGATGGAAAAAGTTGGCGGTGGTCAGCAGGGCAATTTTTAAGGTTTCCATAGCTCATCTTCCAACCCACACGCGTGAAGATGTTATCGTGCATGTACCCATTGACTCTGAGACTCTGGGATGGAAAAAGTTGGCGTTGAGTAGTAGGGCACCATAGCTCATAGCTCATCTTCCATAGCTCATCTTCCAAACCCACACGCGTGGAGATGTTATCGTGCATGTACCCATTGACTCTGAGACTCTGGGATGGAAAAAGTTGGCGGTGATTAGTAGGGCACCATAGCTCATAGCTCATCTTCCATAGCTCATCTTCCAACCCCACACGCGTGGAGATGTTATCGTGCATGTACCCATTGACTCTGAGAC
Organism: Eristalis arbustorum; assembly: GCA_916610145.1. NCBI lineage: Eukaryota > Metazoa > Arthropoda > Insecta > Diptera > Syrphidae > Eristalis > Eristalis arbustorum. The sequence goes on along the minus strand of CAKAIZ010000325.1, from coordinate 50,592 downwards.
TCTGGGATGGAAAAAGTTGGCGGTGGTCAGTAGGGCAATTTTGAACGCTTCCATAGCTCATCTTCCAATCCACACGGGCGGTGATGTTATCGTGCATGTACCCATTGACTCTGAGACTCTGGGATAGAAAAAGTTGGCGGTGATTAGTAGGGCAATTTTGAAGGTTTCCATAGCTCATCTTCCAACCCACACGCGTGGAGATGTTATCGTGCATGTACCCCACTGACTCTAAGACTCTGGGATGGAAAAAGTTGCGCGGTGATTAGTAGGGGCACCATAGCTCATAGCTCATCTTCCATAGCTCATCTTCCAACCCACACGCGTGGAGATGTTATCGTGCATGTAGCCACTGACTCTGAGACTCTGGGATGGAAAAAGTTGGCGGTGATTAGTAGGGCAATTTTGAAGGTTTCCATAGCTCATCTTCCAACCCACACGCGTGGAGATGTTATCGTGCATGTACCCATTGACTCTAAGACTCTGGGATGGAAAAAGTTGGCGGTGATTAGTAGGGCACCATAGCTCATAGCTCATCTTCCATAGCTCATCTTCCAACCCACACGGGTGGTGATGTTTATCGTGCATGTACCCATTGACTCTGAGACTCTGGGATGGAAAAAGTTGGCCGTGGTCAGTAGGGCAATTTTTAAGGTTTCCATAGCTCATCTTCCAACCCACACGCGTGGAGATGTTATCGTGGCATGTACCCACTGACTCTAAGACTCTGGGATGGAAAAAGTTGGCGGTGATTAGTAGGGCACCATAGCTCATAGCTCATCTTCCATAGCTCATCTTCCAACCCACATGCGTGGAGATGTTATCGTGCATGTACCTATTGACTCTAAGACTCTGGGATGGAAAAAGTTGGCGGTGAGTAGTAGGGCACCATAGCTCCATAGCTCATTCTTCCATAGCTCATCTTCCAACCCACACGCGTGGAGATGTTATCGGTGCATGTACCCATTGACTCTAAGACTCTGGGATGGAAAAAGTTGGCGGGTGATTAGTAGGGCACCATAGCTCATAGCTCATCTTCCATAACTCATCTTCCAACCCACACGCGTGGAGATGTTATCGTGCATGTATCTATTGACTCTAAGACTCTGGGATGGAAAAAGTTGGCGGTGATTAGTAGGGCACCATAGCTCATAGCTCATCTTCCATTGCTCATCTTCCAACCCACACGCGTGGAGATGTTATCGTGCATGTACCCATTGACTCTGAGACTCTGGGATGGAAAAGTTGGCGGTGGTCAGTAGGGGCAATTTTTGAACGCTTCCATAGCTCATCTTCCAATCCACACGGGCGGTGATGTTATCGTGCATGTACCCATTGACTCTGAGACTCTGGGATGGAAAAAGTTGGCCGTGGTCAGTAGGGCAATTTTGAAGGTTTCCATAGCTCATCTTCCAACCCACACGCGTGGAGATGTTATCGTGCATGTACCCATTGACTCTAAGGACTCTGGGAAGGAAAAAGTTGGCGGGTGATTAGTAGGGCACCATAGCTCATAGCTCATTTTCCATAGCTCATCTTCCAACCCACACGCGTGGAGATGTTATCGTGCATGTACCCCACTGACTCTAAGACTCTGGGATGGAAAAAGTTGGCGGTGATTAGTAGGGCACCATAGCTCATAGCTCATCTTCCATAGCTCATCTTCCAACCCACACGCGTGTGGAGATGTTATCGTGCATGTACCCATTGACTCTGAGACTCTGGGATGGAAAAAGTTGGCGTTGAGTAGTACGGCACCATAGCTCATAGCTCATCTTCCATAGCTCATCTTCCAACCCACACGCGTGGAGATGTTATCGTGCATGTACCCATTGACTCTGAGACTCTGGGATGGAAAAAGTTGGCGGTGATTAGTAGGGCAATTTTGAAGGTTTCCATAGCTCATCTTCCAACCCACACGCGTGGAGATGTTATCGTGCATGTACCCATTGACTCTAAGACTCTGGGATGGAAAAAGTTGGCGGTGATTAGTAGGGCACCATAGCTCATAGCTCATCTTCCATAGCTCATCTTCCAACCCACACGCGTGGAGATGTTATCGTGCATGTACCTATTGACTCTAAGACTCTGGGATGGAAAAAGTTGGCGTTGAGTAGTAGGGCACCATAGCACATAGCTCATCTTCCATAGCTCATCTTCCAACCCACACGCGTGGAGATGTTATCGTGCATGTACCCATTGACTCTAAGACTCTGGGATGGAAAAAGTTGGCGGTGATTAGTAGGGCACCATAGCTCATAGCTCATATTCCATAGCTCATCTTCCAACCCACACGCGTGGAGATGTTATCGTGCATGTACCTATTGACTCTAAGACTCTCGGATGGAAAAAGTTGGCGGTGGTCAGCAGGGCAATTTTTTAAGGTTTCCATAGCTCATCTTCCAACCCACACGCGTGGAGATGTTATCGTGCATGTACCCATTGACTCTGAGACTCTGGGATGGAAAAAGTTGGCGGTGATTAGTAGGGCACCATAGCTCATAACTCATCTTCCGTAGCTCATCTTCCAACCCACACGCGTGGAGATGTTATCGTGCATGTACCCATTGACTCTGAGACTCTGGGATGGAAAAAGTTGGCGGTGGTCAGTAGGGCAATTTTGAAGGATTCCATAGCTCATCTTCCAACCCACACGCGCGGAGATGTTATCGTGCATGTACCCATTGACTCTAAGACTCTGGGATGGAAAAAGTTGGCGGTGATTAGTAGGGTACCATAGCTCATAGCTCATCTTCCATAGCTCATCTTCCAACCCACACGCGTGGAGATGTTATCGTGCATGTACCCATTGACTCTAAGACTCTGGGATGGAAAAAGTTGGCGGTGATTAGTAGGGCACCATAGCTCATAGCTCATCTTCCATAGCTCATCTTCCAACCCACACGCGTGGAGATGTTATCGTGCATGTACCTATTGACTCTAAGACTCTGGGATGGAAAAAGTTGGCGGTGATTAGTAGGGCACCATAGCTCATAGCTCATCTTCCATAGCTCATCTTCCAACCCACACGCGTGGAGATGTTATCGTGCATGTAGCCACTGACTCTGAGACTCTGGGATGGAAAAAGTTGGCGGTGATTAGTAGGGCAATTTTGAAGGTTTCCATAGCTCATCTTCCAACCCACACGCGTGGAGATGTTATCGTGCATGTACCCATTGACTCTAAGACTCTGGGATGAAAAAAGTTGGCGGTGATTAGTAGGTCACCATAGCTCATAGCTCATCTTCCATAGCTCATCTTCCAACCCACACGCGTGGAGATGTTATCGTGCATGTACCCATTGACTCTAAGACTCTGGGATGGAAAAAGTTGGCGGTGATTAGTAGGGCACCATAGCTCATAGCTCATCTTCCATAGCTCATCTTCCATAGCTCATCTTCCAACCCACACGGGTGGTGATGTTATCGTGCATGTACCCATTGACTCTGAGACTCTGGGATGGAAAAAGTTGGCCGTGGTCAGTAGGGCAATTTTGAAGGTTTCCATAGCTCATCTTCCAACCCACACGCGTGGAGATGTTATCGTGCATGTACCCATTGACTCTAAGACTCTGGGATGGAAAAAGTTGGCGGTGATTAGTAGGGCACCATAGCTCATAGCTCATCTTCCAACCCACACGCGTGGAGATGTTATCGTGCATGTACCCATTGACTCTGAGACTCTGGGATGGAAAAAGTTGGCGGTGATTAGTAGGGCACCATAGCTCATAGCTCATCTTCCAACCCACACGCGTGGAGATGTTATCGTGCATGTACCCACTGACTCTAAGACTCTGGGATGGAAAAAGTTGGCGGTGATTAGTAGGGCACCATAGCTCATAGCTCATCTTCCATAGCTCATCTTCCAACCCACACGCGTGGAGATGTTATCGTGCATGTAGCCACTGACTCTGAGACTCTGGGATGGAAAAAGTTGGCGGTGATTAGTAGGGCAATTTTGAAGGTTTCCATAGCTCATCTTCCAACCCACACGCGTGGAGATGTTATCGTGCATGTACCCATTGACTCTAAGACTCTGGGATGGAAAAAGTTGGCGTTGAGTAGTAGGGCACCATAGCTCATAGCTCATCTTCCATAGCTCATCTTCCAACCCACACGCGTGGAGATGTTATCGTGCATGTACCCATTGACTCTGAGACTCTGGGATGGAAAAAGTTGGCGGTGATTAGTAGGGCACCATAGCTCATAGCTCATCTTCCAACCCACACGCGTGGAGATGTTATCGTGCATGTACCCATTGACTCTAAGACTCTGGGATGGAAAAAGTTGGCGGTGGTCAGTAGGGCAATTTTGAACGCTTCCATAGCTCATCTTCCAATCCACACGGGCGGTGATGTTATCGTGCATGTACCCACTGACTCTAAGACTCTGGGATGGAAAAAGTTGGCGGTGATTAGTAGGGCACCATAGCTCATAGCTCATCTTCCATAGCTCATCTTCCAACCCACACGCGTGGAGATGTTATCGTGCATGTAGCCACTGACTCTGAGACTCTGAGATGGAAAAAGTTGGCGGTGATTAGTAGGGCAATTTTGAAGGTTTCCATAGCTCATCTTCCAACCCACACGCGTGGAGATGTTATCGTGCATGTACCCATTGACTCTAAGACTCTGGGATGGAAAAAGTTGGCGGTGATTAGTAGGGCACCATAGCTCATAGCTCATCTTCCAACCCACACGCGTGGAGATGTTATCGTGCATGTACCTATTGACTCTAAGACTCTGGGATGGAAAAAGTTGGCGGTGGTCAGCAGGGCAATTTTTAAGGTTTCCATAGCTCATCTTCCAACCCACACGGGTGGTGATGTTGTCGTGCATGTACCCATTGACTCTGAGATTCTGGGATGGCAAAAGTTGGCGGTGATTAGTAGGGCACCATAGCTCAAAGCTCATCTTCCATAGCTCATTTTCCAACCCACACGCGTGGAGATGTTTTCGTGCATGTACCCATTGACTCTGAGACTCTGGGATGGCAAAAGTTGGCGGTGATTAGTAGGGCACCATAGCTCAAAGCTCATCTTCCATAGCTCATTTTCCAACCCACACGCGTGGAGATGTTATCGTGCATGTACCTATTGACTCTAAGACTCTGGGATGGAAAAAGTTGGCGGTGATTAGTAGGGCACCATAGCTCATAGCTCATCTTCCATAGCTCATCTTCCAACCCACACGCGTGGAGATGTTATCGTGCATGTAGCCACTGACTCTAAGACTCTGGGATGGAAAAAGTTGGCGGTGATTAGTAGGGCACCATAGCTCATAGCTCATCTTCCATAGCTCATCTTCCAACCCACACGCGTGGAGATGTTATCGTGCATGTACCCATTGACTCTGAGACTCTGGGATGGAAAAAGTTGGCGGTGATTAGTAGGGCACCATAGCTCATAGCTCATCTTCCATAGCTCATCTTCCAACCCACACGCGTGGAGATGTTATCGTGCATGTACCCATTGACTCTAAGACTCTGGGATGGAAAAAGTTGGCGGTGATTAGTAGGGCACCATAGCTCATAGCTCATCTTCCATAGCTCATCTTCCAACCCACACGCGTGGAGATGTTATCGTGCATGTAGCCACTGACTCTAAGACTCTGGGATGGAAAAAGTTGGCGGTGATTAGTAGGGCACCATAGCTCATAGCTCATCTTCCAACCCACACGCGTGGAGATGTTATCGTGCATGTACCTATTGACTCTAAGACTCTGGGATGGAAAAAGTTGGCCGTGGTCAGTAGGGCAATTTTGAAGGTTTCCATAGCTCATCTTCCAACCCACACGCGTGGAGATGTTATCGTGCATGTACCCACTGACTCTAAGACTCTGGGATGGAAAAAGTTGGCGGTGATTAGTAGGGCAATTTTGAAGGTTTCCATAGCTCATCTTCCAACCCACACGCGTGGAGATGTTATCGTGCATGTACCCACTGACTCTAAGACTCTGGGATGGAAAAAGTTGGCGGTGATTAGTAGGGCACCATAGCTCATAGCTCATCTTCCATAGCTCATCTTCCATAGCTCATCTTCCAACCCACACGCGTGGAGATGTTATCGTGCATGTACCCATTGACTCTGAGACTCTGGGATGGAAAAAGTTGGCGGTGATTAGTAGGGCACCATAGCTCATAGCTCATCTTCCATAGCTCATCTTCCAAACCACACGCGTGGAGATGTTATCGTGCATGTAGCCACTGACTCTAAGACTCTGGGATGGAAAAAGTTGGCGGTGATTAGTAGGGCACCATAGCTCATAGCTCATCTTCCAACCCACACGCGTGGAGATGTTATCGTGCATGTACCCATTGACTCTGAGACTCTGGGATGGAAAAAGTTGGCGGTGATTAGTAGGGCACCATAGCTCATAGCTCATCTTCCAACCCACACGCGTGGAGATGTTATCGTGCATGTACCCATTGACTCTGAGACTCTGGGATGGAAAAAGTTGGCGTTGAGTAGTAGGGCACCATAGCTCATAGCTCATCTTCCATAGCTCATCTTCCAACCCACACGCGTGGAGATGTTATCGTGCATGTACCCATTGACTCTAAGACTCTGGGATGGAAAAAGTTGGCGGTGATTAGTAGGGCACCATAGCTCATAGCTCATCTTCCATAGCTCATCTTCCAACCCACACGCGTGGAGATGTTATCGTGCATGTACCCACTGACTCTAAGACTCTGGGATGGAAAAAGTTGGCGGTGATTAGTAGGGCAATTTTGAAGGTTTCCATAGCTCATCTTCCAACCCACACGGGTGGAGATGTTATCGTGCATGTACCCATTGACTCTAAGACTCTGGGATGGAAAAAGTTGGCGGTGGTCAGCAGGGCAATTTTGAAGCTTTCCATAGCTCATCTTCCAACCCACACGCGTGGAGATGTTATCGTGCATGTACCCACTGACTCTAAGACTCTGGGATGGAAAAAGTTGGCGGTGATTAGTAGGGCACCATAGCTCATAGCTCATCTTCCATAGCTCATCTTCCATAGCTCATCTTCCAACCCACACGCGTGGAGATGTTATCGTGCATGTACCCATTGACTCTAAGACTCTGGGATGGAAAAAGTTGGCGGTGGTCAGCAGGGCAATTTTTAAGGTTTCCATAGCTCATCTTCCAACCCACACGCGTGGAGATGTTATCGTGCATGTACCCATTGACTCTGAGACTCTGGGATGGAAAAAGTTGGCGTTGAGTAGTAGGGCACCATAGCTCATAGCTCATCTTCCATAGCTCATCTTCCAACCCACACGCGTGGAGATGTTATCGTGCATGTACCCATTGACTCTAAGACTCTGGGATGGAAAAAGTTGGCGGTGATTAGTAGGGCACCATAGCTCATAGCTCATCTTCCATAGCTCATCTTCCAACCCACACGCGTGGAGATGTTATCGTGCATGTAGCCACTGACTCTAAGACTCTGGGATGGAAAAAGTTGGCGGTGATTGGTAGGGCACCATAGCTCATAGCTCATCTTCCATAGCTCATCTTCCAACCCACACGCGTGGAGATGTTATCGTGCATGTACCCATTGACTCTAAGACTCTGGGATGGAAAAAGTTGGCGGTGATTAGTAGGACACCATAGCTCATAGCTCATCTTCCATAGCTCATCTTCCAACCCACACGCGTGGAGATGTTATCGTGCATGTACCCATTGACTCTGAGACTCTGGGATGGAAAAAGTTGGCGGTGATTAGTAGGGCACCATAGCTCATAGCTCATCTTCCAACCCACACGCGTGGAGATGTTATCGTGCATGTACCCATTGACTCTGAGACTCTGGGATGGAAAAAGTTGGCGTTGAGTAGTAGGGCACCATAGCTCATAGCTCATCTTCCATAGCTCATTTTCCAACCCACACGCGTGGAGATGTTTTTGTGCATGTACCCATTGACTCTGAGACTCTGGGATGGAAAAAGTTGGCGGTGATTAGTAGGGCAATTTTGAAGGTTTCCATAGCTCATCTTCCAACCCACACGCGTGGAGATGTTATCGTGCATGTACCCACTGACTCTAAGACTCTGGGATGGAAAAAGTTGGCGGTGATTAGTAGGGCACCATAGCTCATAGCTCATCTTCCATAGCTCATCTTCCAACCCACACGCGTGGAGATGTTATCGTGCATGTACCCATTGACTCTGAGACTCTGGGATGGAAAAAGTTGGCGGTGATTAGTAGGGCAATTTTGAAGGTTTCCATAGCACATCTTCCAACCCACACGCGTGGAGATGTTATCGTGCATGTACCCATTGACTCTAAGACTCTGGGATGGAAAAAGTTGGCGGTGATTAGTAGGGCACCATAGCTCATAGCTCATCTTCCATAGCTCATCTTCCAACCCACACGCGTGGAGATGTTATCGTGCATGTACCCATTGACTCTGAGACTCTGGGATGGAAAAAGTTGGCGGTGATTAGTAGGGCAATTTTGAAGGTTTCCATAGCTCATCTTTTAACCCACACGCGTGGAGATGTTATCGTGCATGTACCCATTGACTCTGAGACTCTGGGATGGAAAAAGTTGGCGGTGATTAGTAGGGCAATTTTGAAGGTTTCCATAGCTCATCTTCCAACCCACACGCGTGGAGATGTTATCGTGCATGTACCCATTGACTCTGAGACTCTGGGATGGAAAAAGTTGGCGGTGATTAGTAGGGCAATTTTGAAGGTTTCCATAGCTCATCTTCCAACCCACACGCGTGGAGATGTTATCGTGCATGTACCCATTGACTCTAAGACTCTGGGATGGAAAAAGTTGGCGGTGATTAGTAGGGCACCATAGCTCATAGCTCATCTTCCATAGCTCATCTTCCAACCCACACGCGTGGAGATGTTATCGTGCATGTAGCCACTGACTCTAAGACTCTGGGATGGAAAAAGTTGGCGGTGATTAGTAGGGCACCATAGCTCATAGCTCATCTTCCAACCCACACGCGTGGAGATGTTATCGTGCATGTACCTATTGACTCTAAGACTCTGGGATGGAAAAAGTTGGCCGTGGTCAGTAGGGCAATTTTGAAGGTTTCCATAGCTCATCTTCCAACCCACACGCGTGGAGATGTTATCGTGCATGTACCCACTGACTCTAAGACTCTGGGATGGAAAAAGTTGGCGGTGATTAGTAGGGCAATTTTGACGGTTTCCATAGCTCATCTTCCAACCCACACGCGTGGAGATGTTATCGTGCATGTACCCACTGACTCTAAGACTCTGGGATGGAAAAAGTTGGCGGTAATTAGTAGGGCACCATAGCTCATAGCTCATCTTCCATAGCTCATCTTCCATAGCTCATCTTCCAACCCACACGCGTGGAGATGTTATCGTGCATGTACCCATTGACTCTGAGACTCTGGGATGGAAACAGTTGGCGGTGATTAGTAGGGCACCATAGCTCATAGCTCATCTTCCATAGCTCATCTTCCAACCCACACGCGTGGAGATGTTATCGTGCATGTAGCCATTGACTCTAAGACTCTGGGATGGAAAAAGTTGGCGGTGATTAGTAGGGCACCATAGCTCATAGCTCATCTTCCAACCCACACGCGTGGAGATGTTATCGTGCATGTACCCATTGACTCTGAGACTCTGGGATGGAAAAAGTTGGCGGTGATTAGTAGGGCACCATAGCTCATAGCTCATCTTCCATAGCTCATCTTCCAACCCACACGCGTGGAGATGTTATCGTGCATGTACCCACTGACTCTAAGACTCTGGGATGGAAAAAGTTGGCGGCACCATAGCTCATAGCTCATCTTCCATAGCTCATCTTCCAACCCACACGCGTGGAGATGTTATCGTGCATGTACCCATTGACTCTGAGACTCTAGGATGGAAAAAGTTGGCGTTGAGTAGTAGGGCACCATAGCTCATAGCTCATCTTCCATAGCTCATCTTCCAACCCACACGCGTGGAGATGTTATCGTGCATGTACCCATTGACTCTAAGACTCTGGGATGGAAAAAGTTGGCGGTGATTAGTAGGGCACCATAGCTCATAGCTCATCTTCCATAGCTCATCTTCCAACCCACACGCGTGGAGATGTTATCGTGCATGTACCCACTGACTCTAAGACTCTGGGATGGAAAAAGTTGGCGGTGATTAGTAGGGCAATTTTGAAGGTTTCCATAGCTCATCTTCCAACCCACACGCGTGGAGATGTTATCGTGCATGTACCCACTGACTCTAAGACTCTGGGATGGAAAAAGTTGGCGGTGATTAGTAGGGCACCATAGCTCATAGCTCATCTTCCATAGCTCATCTTCCAACCCACACGCGTGGAGATGTTATCGTGCATGTACCCATTGACTCTGAGACTCTGGGATGGAAAAAGTTGGTGGTGATTAGTAGGGCAATTTTGAAGGTTTCCATAGCTCATCTTCCAACCCACACGCGTGGAGATGTTATCGTGCATGTACCCATTGACTCTAAGACTCTGGGATGGAAAAAGTTGGCGGTGATTAGTAGGGCAATTTTGAAGGTTTCCATAGCTCATCTTCCAACCCACACGCGTGGAGATGTTATCGTGCATGTACCCATTGACTCTAAGACTCTGCGATGGAAAAAGTTGGCGGTGATTAGTAGGGCACCATAGCTCATAGCTCATCTTCCATAGCTCATCTTCCAACCCACACGGGTGGTGATGTTATCGTGCATGTAGCCACTGACTCTGAGACTCTGGGATGGAAAAAGTTGGCGGTGATTAGTAGGGCAATTTTGAAGGTTTCCATAGCTCATCTTCCAACCCACACGCGTGGAGATGTTATCGTGCATGTACCCATTGACTCTGAGACTCTGGGATGGAAAAAGTTGGCGTTGAGTAGTAGGGCACCATAGCTCATAGCTCATCTTCCATAGCTCATCTTCCAACCCACACGCGTGGAGATGTTATCGTGCATGTACCCATTGACTCTAAGACTCTGGGATGGAAAAAGTTGGCGGTGATTAGTAGGGCACCATAGCTCATAGCTCATCTTCCATAGCTCATCTTCCAACCCACACGCGTGGAGATGTTATCGTGCATGTACCCACTGACTCTAAGACTCTGCGATGGAAAAAGTTGGCGGTGATTAGTAGGGCACCATAGCTCATAGCTCATCTTCCATAGCTCATCTTCCAACCCACACGCGTGGAGATGTTATCGTGCATGTACCCATTGACTCTGAGACTCTGGGATGGAAAAAGTTGGCGGTGATTAGTAGGGCACCATAGCTCATAGCTCATCTTCCATAGCTCATTTTCCAACCCACACGCGTGGAGATGTTATCGTGCATGTACCTATTGACTCTAAGACTCTGGGATGGAAAAAGTTGGCGGTGATTAGTAGGGCACCATAGCTCATAGCTGATCTTCCATAGCTCATCTTCCAACCCACACGCGTGGAGATGTTATCGTGCATGTACCTATTGACTCTAAGACTCTCGGATGGAAAAAGTTGGCCGTGGTCAGTAGGGCAATTTTGAAGGTTTCCATAGCTCATCTTCCAACCCACACGCGTGGTGATGTTATCGTGCATGTACCCATTGACTCTGAGACTCTGGGATGGAAAAAGTTGGCGTTGAGTAGTAGGGCACCATAGCTCATAGCTCATCTTCCATAGCTCATCTTCCAACCCACACGCGTGGAGATGTTATCGTGCATGTACCCATTGACTCTGAGACTCTGGGATGGAAAAAGTTGGCGGTGATTAGTAGGGCAATTTTGAAGGTTTCCATAGCTCATCTTCCAACCCACACGCGTGGAGATGTTATCGTGCATGTACCCATTGACTCTAAGACTCTGGGACGGAAAAAGTTGGCGGTGATTAGTAGGGCACCATAGCTCATAGCTCATCTTCCATAGCTCATCTTCCAACCCACACGCGTGGAAATGTTATCGTGCATGTACCCATTGACTCTGAGACTCTGGGATGGAAAAAGTTGGCGGTGATTAGTAGGGCAATTTTGAAGGTTTCCATAGCTCATCTTCCAACCCACACGCGTGGAGATGTTATCGTGCATGTACCCATTGACTCTAAGACTCTGGGATGGAAAAAGTTGGCGGTGATTAGTAGGGCAATTTTGAAGGTTTCCATAGCTCATCTTCCAACCCACACGCGTGGAGATGTTATCGTGCATGTACCCACTGACTCTGAGACTCTGGGATGGAAAAAGTTGGCGGTGATTAGTAGGGCACCATAGCTCATAGCTCATCTTCCATAGCTCATCTTCCAACCCACACGCGTGGAGATGTTATCGTGCATGTACCCATTGACCCATAGTAGGGCACCATAGCTCATAGCTCATCTTCCATAGCTCATCTTCCAACCCACACGCGTGGAGATGTTATCGTGCATGTACCCATTGACTCTAAGACTCTGGGATGGAAAAAGTTGGCGGTGATTAGTAGGGCAATTTTGAAGGTTTCCATAGCTCATCTTCCAACCCACACGCGTGGAGATGTTATCGTGCATGTACCCATTGACTCTAAGACTCTGGGATGGAAAAAGTTGGCGGTGATTAGTAGGGCAATTTTGAAGGTTTCCATAGCTCATCTTCCAACCCACACGCGTGGAGATGTTATCGTGCATGTAGCCACTGACTCTAAGACTCTGGGATGGAAAAAGTTGGCGGTGATTAGTAGGGCACCATAGCTCATAGCTCATCTTCCATAGCTCATTTTCCATAGCTCATCTTCCAACCCACACGCGTGGAGATGTTATCGTGCATGTACCTATTGACTTTAAGACTCTCGGATGGAAAAAGTTAGCCGTGGTCAGTAGGGCAATTTTGAAGGTTTCCATAGCTCATCTTCCAACCCACACGCGTGGAGATGTTATCGTGCATGTACCCATTGACTCTAAGACTCTGGGATGGAAAAAGTTGGCGGTGATTAGTAGGGCACCATAGCTCATAGCTCATCTTCCATAGCTCATCTTCCAAACCACACGCGTGGAGATGTTATCGTGCATGTACCCATTGACTCTGAGACTCTGGGATGGAAAAAGTTGGCGGTGATTAGTAGGGTACCATAGCTCATAGCTCATCTTCCATAGCTCATCTTCCAACCCACACGCGTGGAGATGTTATCGTGCATGTAGCCACTGACTCTAAGACTCTGGGATGGAAAAAGTTGGCGGTGATTAGTAGGGCACCATAGCTCATAGCTCATCTTCCATAGCTCATCTTCCAAACCACACGCGTGGAGATGTTATCGTGCATGTACCCATTGACTCTGAGACTCTGGGATGGAAAAAGTTGGCCGTGATTAGTAGGGCAATTTTGAAGGTTTCCATAGCTCATCTTCCAACCCACACGCGTGGAGATGTTATCGTGCATGTACCCATTGACTCTGAGACTCTGGGATGGAAAAAGTTGGCGGTGGTTAGTAGGGCAATTTTGAACGCTTTCCATAGCTCATCTTCCAACCCACACGCGTGGAGATGTTATCGTGCATGTACCCATTGACTCTAAGACTCTGGGATGGAAAAAGTTGGCGGTGATTAGTAGGGCAATTTTGAAGGTTTCCATAGCTCATCTTCCAACCCACACGCGTGGAGATGTTATCGTGCATGTAGCCACTGACTCTAAGACTCTGGGATGGAAAAAGTTGGCGGTGATTAGTAGGGCACCATAGCTCATAGCTCATCTTCCATAGCTCATTTTCCATAGCTCATCTTCCAACCCACACGCGTGGAGATGTTATCGTGCATGTACCTATTGACTTTAAGACTCTCGGATGGAAAAAGTTGGCCGTGGTCAGTAGGGCAATTTTGAAGGTTTCCATAGCTCATCTTCCAACCCACACGCGTGGAGATGTTATCGTGCATGTACCCATTGACTCTAAGACTCTGGGATGGAAAAAAGTTGGCGGTGATTAGTAGGGCACCATAGCTCATAGCTCATCTTCCATAGCTCATCTTCCAACCCACACGCGTGGAGATGTTATCGTGCATGTACCCATTGACTCTGAGACTCTGGGATGGAAAAAGTTGGCGGTGATTAGTAGGGTACCATAGCTCATAGCTCATCTTCCATAGCTCATCTTCCAACCCACACGCGTGGAGATGTTATCGTGCATGTACACATTGACTCTAAGACTCTGGGATGGAAAAAGTTGGCCGTGATTAGTAGGGCAATTTTGAAGGTTTCCATAGCTCATCTTCCAACCCACACGCGTGGAGATGTTATCGTGCATGTACCCATTGACTCTGAGACTCTGGGATGGAAAAAGTTGGCGGTGGTCAGTAGGGCAATTTTGAACGCTTCCATAGCTCATCTTCCAACCCACACGCGTGGAGATATTATCGTGCATGTACTAATTGACTCTAAGACTCTGGGATGGAAAAAGTTGGCGGTGATTAGTAGGGCACCATAGCTCATAGCTCATCTTCCATAGCTCATCTTCCAACCCACACGCGTGGAGATGTTATCGTGCATGTACCCATTGACTCTGAGACTCTGGGATGGAAAAAGTTGGCGGTGGTCAGTAGGGCACCATAGCTCATAGCTCATCTTCCATAGCTCATCTTCCATAGCTCATCTTCCAACCCACACGCGTGGAGATGTTATCGTGCATGTACCCATTGACTCTGAGACTCTGGGATGGAAAAAGTTGGCGGTGGTCAGTAGGGCAATTTTGAACGCTTCCATAGCTCATCTTCCAACCCACACGCGTGGAGATATTATCGTGCATGTACCCATTGACTCTAAGACTCTGGGATGGAAAAAGTTGGCGGTGATTAGTAGGGCACCATAGCTCATAGCTCATCTTCCATAGCTCATCTTCCAACCCACACGCGTGGAGATATTATCGTGCATGTACCCATTGACTCTAAGACTCTGGGATGGAAAAAGTTGGCGGTGATTAGTAGGGCACCATAGCTCATAGCTCATCTTCCATAGCTCATCTTCCAACCCACACGCGTGGAAATGTTATCGTGCATGTACCTATTGACTCTAAGACTCTGGGATGGAAAAAGTTGGCGGTGATTAGTAGGGCACCATAGCTCATAGCTCATCTTCCATAGCTCATCTTCCAACCCACACGCGTGGAGATGTTATCGTGCATGTACCCACTGACTCTAAGACTCTGGGATGGAAAAAGTTGGCGGTGATTAGTAGGGCACCATAGCTCATAGCTCATCTTCCATAGCTCATCTTCCAACCCACACGCGTGGAGATGTTATCGTGCATGTACCCATTGACTCTGAGACTCTGGGATGGAAAAAGTTGGCGGTGGTCAGTAGGGCAATTTTGAACGCTTCCATAGCTCATCTTCCAACCCACACGCGTGGAGATATTATCGTGCATGTACCCATTGACTCTAAGACTCTGGGATGGAAAAAGTTGGCGGTGATTAGTAGGGCACCATAGCTCAAATCTCATCTTCCATAGCTCATCTTCCAACCCACACGCGTGGAGATATTATCGTGCATGTACCCATTGACTCTAAGACTCTGGGATGGAAAAAGTTGGCGGTGATTAGTAGGGCACCATAGCTCATAGCTCATCTTCCATAGCTCATCTTCCATAGCTCATCTTCCAACCCACACGGGTGGTGATGTTATCGTGCATGTACCCATTGACTCTGAGACTCTGGGATGGAAAAAGTTGGCGGTGATTAGTAGGGCACCATAGCTCATAGCTCATCTTCCATAGCTCATCTTCCAACCCACACGTGTGGAGATGTTATCGTGCATGTACCCATTGACTCTAAGACTCTGGGATGGAAAAAGTTGGCGGTGATTAGTAGGGCACCATAGCTCATAGCTCATCTTCCATAGCTCATCTTCCAACCCACACGCGTGGAGATGTTATCGTGCATGTACCCATTGACTCTAAGACTCTGGGATGGAAAAAGTTGGCGGTGATTAGTAGGGCACCATAGCTCATAGCTGATCTTCCATAGCTCATCTTCCAACCCACACGCGTGGAGATGTTATCGTGCATGTACCCATTGACTCTGAGACTCTGGGATGGAAAAAGTTGGCGGTGATTAGTAGGGCACCATAGCTCATAGCTCATCTTCCATAGCTCATTTTCCAACCCACACGCGTGGAGATGTTATCGTGCATGTACCCATTGACTCTGAGACTCTGGGATGGAAAAAGTTGGCGGTGATTAGTAGGGCACCATAGCTCATAGCTGATCTTCCATAGCTCATCTTCCAACCCACACGCGTGGAGATGTTATCGTGCATGTACCTATTGACTCTAAGACTCTGGGATGGAAAAAGTTAGCGGTGGTCAGTAGGGCAATTTTGAACGCTTCCATAGCTCATCTTCCAATCCACACGGGCGGTGATGTTATCGTGCATGTACCCATTGACTCTGAGACTCTGGGATGGAAAAAGTTGGCGGTGATTAGTAGGGCACCATAGCTCATAGCTCATCTTCCATAGCCCATTTTCCAACCCACACGCGTGGAGATGTTTTCGTGCATGTACCCATTGACTCTGAGACTCTGGGATGGAAAAAGTTGGCGGTGATTAGTAGGGCAATTTTGAAGGTTTCCATAGCTCATCTTCCAACCCACACGCGTGGAGATGTTATCGTGCATGTACCCATTGACTCTAAGACTCTGGGATGGAAAAAGTTGGCGGTGATTAGTAGGGCAATTTTGAAGGTTTCCATAGCTCATCTTCCAACCCACACGCGTGGAGATGTTATCGCGCATGTACCCATTGACTCTGAGACTCTGGGATGGAAAAAGTTGGCGGTGATTAGTAGGGCACCATAGCTCATAGCTCATCTTCCATAACTCATCTTCCAACCCACACGCGTGGAGATGTTATCGTGCATGTACCCATTGACTCTAAGACTCTGGGATGGAAAAAGTTGGCGGTGATTAGTAGGGCAATTTTGAAGGTTTCCATAGCTCATCTTCCAACCCACACGCGTGGAGATATTATCGTGCATGTACCCATTGACTCTAAGACTCTGGGATGGAAAAAGTTGGCGGTGATTAGTAGGGCACCATAGCTCATAGCTCATCTTCCATAACTCATCTTCCAACCCACACGCGTGGAGATGTTATCGTGCATGTACCTATTGACTCTAAGACTCTGGGATGGAAAAAGTTGGCCGTGGTCAGTAGGGCAATTTTGAAGGTTTCCATAGCTCATCTTCCAACCCACACGCGTGGAGATGTTATCGTGCATGTACCCATTGACTCTAAGACTCTGGGATGGAAAAAGTTGGCGGTGATTAGTAGGGCACCATAGCTCATAGCTCATCTACCATAGCTCATCTTCCAACCCACACGCGTGGAGATGTTATCGTGCATGTACCCATTGACTCTGAGACTCTGGGATGGAAAAAGTTGGCGGTGATTAGTAGGGCACCATAGCTCATAGCTCATCTTCCATAGCTCATCTTCCATAGCTCATCTTCCAACCCACACGCGTGGAGATATTATCGTGCATGTACCCATTGACTCTAAGACTCTGGGATGGAAAAAGTTGGCGTTGATTAGTAGGGCACCATAGCTCATAGCTCATCTTCCATATCTCATCTTCCAACCCACACGCGTGGAGATGTTATCGTGCATGTACCCATTGACTCTGAGACTCTGGGATGGAAAAAGTTGGCGGTGGTCAGTAGGGCAATTTTGAACGCTTCCATAGCTCATCTTCCAACCCACACGCGTGGAGATATTATCGTGCATGTACCCACTGACTCTAAGACTCTGGGATGGAAAAAGTTGGCGGTGATTAGTAGGGCACCATAGCTCATAGCTCATCTTCCATAGCTCATCTTCCAACCCACACGCGTGGAGATATTATCGTGCATGTACCCATTGACTCTAAGACTCTGGGATGGAAAAAGTTGGCGGTGATTAGTAGGGCACCATAGCTCATAGCTCATCTTCCATAGCTCATCTTCCAACCCACACGCGTGGAGATGTTATCGTGCATGTACCCACTGACTCTAAGACTCTGGGATGGAAAAAGTTGGCGGTGATTAGTAGGGCAATTTTGAAGGTTTCCATAGCTCATCTTCCAACCCACACGCGTGGAGATGTTATCGTGCATGTACCCACTGACTCTAAGACTCTCGGATGGAAAAAGTTGGCGGTGATTAGTAGGGCACCATAGCTCATAGCTCATCTTCCATAGCTCATCTTCCAACCCACACGCGTGGAGATATTATCGTGCATGTACCCATTGACTCTAAGACTCTGGGATGGAAAAAGTTGGCGGTGATTAGTAGGGCAATTTTGAAGGTTTGCATAGCTCATCTTCCAACCCACACGCGTGGAGATATAATTGTGCATGTACCCATTGACTCTAAGACTCTGGGATGGAAAAAGTTGGCGGTGATTAGTAGGGCACCATAGCTCATAGCTCATCTTCCATAGCTCATCTTCCAACCCACACGCGTGGAGATGTTATCGTGCATGTACCCATTGACTCTGAGACTCTGGGATGGAAAAAGTTGGCGGTGATTAGTAGGGCAATTTTGAAGGTTTCCATAGCTCATCTTCCAACCCACACGCGTGGAGATGTTATCGTGCATGTACCCACTGACTCTAAGACTCTGGGATGGAAAAAGTTGGCGGTGATTAGTAGGGCACCATAGCTCATAGCTCATCTTCCATAGCTCATCTTCCAACCCACACCCGTGGAGATGTTATCGTGCATGTACCCATTGACTCTGAGACTCTGGGATGGAAAAAGTTGGCGGTGGTCAGTAGGGCAATTTTGAACGCTTCCATAGCTCATCTTCCAACCCACACGCGTGGAGATATTATCGT
Organism: Eristalis arbustorum; assembly: GCA_916610145.1. Lineage (NCBI taxonomy): Eukaryota > Metazoa > Arthropoda > Insecta > Diptera > Syrphidae > Eristalis > Eristalis arbustorum. The sequence goes on along the minus strand of CAKAIZ010000325.1, from coordinate 31,854 downwards.
GCATGTACCCATTGACTCTAAGACTCTGGGATGGAAAAAGTTGGCGGTGATTAGTAGGGCACCATAGCTCATAGCTCATCTTCCATAGCTCATCTTCCAACCCACACGCGTGGAGATATTATCGTGCATGTACCCATTGACTCTAAGACTCTGGGATGGAAAAAGTTGGCGGTGATTAGTAGGGCACCATAGCTCATAGCTCATCTTCCATAGCTCATCTTCCATAGCTCATCTTCCAACCCACACGCGTGGAGATGTTATCGTGCATGTACCCACTGACTCTAAGACTCTGGGATGGAAAAAGTTGGCGGTGATTAGTAGGGCAATTTTGAAGGTTTCCATAGCTCATCTTCCAACCCACACGCGTGGAGATGTTATCGTGCATGTACCCATTGACTCTAAGACTCTGGGATGGAAAAAGTTGGCGGTGATTAGTAGGGCAATTTTGAAGGTTTCCATAGCTCATCTTCCAACCCACACGCGTGGAGATGTTATCGTGCATGTACCCATTGACTCTGAGACTCTGGGATGGAAAAAGTTGGCGGTGATTAGTAGGGCACCATAGCTCATAGCTCGTCTTCCATAACTCATCTTCCAACCCACACGCGTGGAGATGTTATCGTGCATGTACCCATTGACTCTAAGACTCTGGGATGGAAAAAGTTGGCGGTGATTAGTAGGGCAATTTTGAAGGTTTCCATAGCTCATCTTCCAACCCACACGCGTGGAGATATTATCGTGCATGTACCCATTGACTCTAAGACTCTGGGATGGAAAAAGTTGGCGGTGATTAGTAGGGCACCATAGCTCATAGCTCATCTTCCATAACTCATCTTCCAACCCACACGCGTGGAGATGTTATCGTGCATGTACCTATTGACTCTAAGACTCTGGGATGGAAAAAGTTGGCCGTGGTCAGTAGGGCAATTTTGAAGGTTTCCATAGCTCATCTTCCAACCCACACGCGTGGAGATGTTATCGTGCATGTACCCATTGACTCTAAGACTCTGGGATGGAAAAAGTTGGCGGTGATTAGTAGGGCACCATAGCTCATAGCTCATCTTCCATAGCTCATCTTCCAACCCACACGCGTGGAGATGTTATCGTGCATGTACCCATTGACTCTGAGACTCTGGGATGGAAAAAGTTGGCGGTGATTAGTAGGGCACCATAGCTCATAGCTCATCTTCCATAGCTCATCTTCCAACCCACACGCGTGGAGATATTATCGTGCATGTACCCATTGACTCTAAGACTCTGGGATGGAAAAAGTTGGCGTTGATTAGTAGGGCACCATAGCTCATAGCTCATCTTCCATAGCTCATCTTCCAACCCACACGCGTGGAGATGTTATCGTGCATGTACCCATTGACTCTGAGACTCTGGGATGGAAAAAGTTGGCGGTGGTCAGTAGGGCAATTTTGAACGCTTCCATAGCTCATCTTCCAACCCACACGCGTGGAGATATTATCGTGCATGTACCCATTGACTCTAAGACTCTGGGATGGAAAAAGTTGGCGGTGATTAGTAGGGCACCATAGCTCATAGCTCATCTTCCATAGCTCATCTTCCAACCCACACGCGTGGAGATATTATCGTGCATGTACCCATTGACTCTAAGACTCTGGGATGGAAAAAGTTGGCGGTGATTAGTAGGGCACCATAGCTCATAGCTCATCTTCCATAGCTCATCTTCCATAGCTCATCTTCCAACCCACACGCGTGGAGATGTTATCGTGCATGTACCCACTGACTCTAAGACTCTGGGATGGAAAAAGTTGGCGGTGATTAGTAGGGCAATTTTGAAGGTTTCCATAGCTCATCTTCCAACCCACACGCGTGGAGATGTTATCGTGCATGTACCCACTGACTCTAAGACTCTCGGATGGAAAAAGTTGGCGGTGATTAGTAGGGCACCATAGCTCATAGCTCATCTTCCATAGCTCATCTTCCAACCCACACGCGTGGAGATATTATCGTGCATGTACCCATTGACTCTAAGACTCTGGGATGGAAAAAGTTGCGGTGATTAGTAGGGGCAATTTTGAAGGTTTCCATAGCTCATCTTCCAACCCACACGCGTGGAGATATAATTGTGCATGTACCCATTGACTCTAAGACTCTGGGATGGAAAAAGTTGGCGGTGATTAGTAGGGCACCATAGCTCATAGCTCATCTTCCATAGCTCATCTTCCAACCCACACGCGTGGAGATGTTATCGTGCATGTACCCATTGACTCTGAGACTCTGGGATGGAAAAAGTGGCGGTGATTAGTAGGGCAATTTTTAGAGGTTTCCATAGCTCATCTTCCAACCCACACGCGTGGAGATGTTATCGTGCATGACCCACTGACTCTAAGACTCTGGGATGGAAAAAGTTGGCGGTGATTAGTAGGGCACCATAGCTCATAGCTCATCTTCCATAGCTCATCTTCCAACCCACACGCGTGGAGATGTTATCGTGCATGTACCCATTGACTCTGAGACTCTGGGATGGAAAAAGTTGGCGGTGGTCAGTAGGGCAATTTTGAACGCTTCCATAGCTCATCTTCCAACCCACACGCGTGGAGATATTATCGTGCATGTACCATTGACTCTAAGACTCTGGGATGGAAAAAGTTGGCGGTGATTAGTAGGGCACCATAGCTCATAGCTCATCTTCCATAGCTCATCTTCCAACCCACACGCGTGGAGATATTATCGTGCATGTACCCATTGACTCTAAGACTCTGGGATGGAAAAAGGTTGGCGGTGATTAGTAGGGCACCATAGCTCATAGCTCATCTTCCATAGCTCATCTTCCATAGCTCATCTTCCAACCCACACGCGTGGAGATGTTATCGTGCATGTACCCACTGACTCTAAGACTCTGGGATGGAAAAAGTTGGCGGTGATTAGTAGGGCACCATAGCTCATAGCTCATCTTCCATAGCCTCATCTTCCAACCCACACGCGTGGAGATGTTATCGTGCATGTACCCATTGACTCTGAGACTCTGGGATGGAAAAAGTTGGCGGTGGTCAGTAGAGCAATTTTGAACGCTTCCATAGCTCATCTTCCAACCCACACGCGTGGAGATATTATCGTGCATGTACCCATTGACTATAGACTCTGGGATGGAAAAAGTTGGCGGTGATTAGTAGGGCACCATAGCTCATAGCTCATCTCCATAGCCATCTTCCAACCCACACGCGTGGAGATATTATCGTGCATGTACCCACTGACTCTAAGACTCTGGGATGGAAAAAGTTGGCGGTGATTAGTAGGGCAATTTTGAAGGTTTCCATAGCTCATCTTCCAACCCACACGCGTGGAGATGTTATCGTGCATGTACCCACTGACTCTAAGACTCTCGGATGGAAAAAGTTGGCGGTGATTAGTAGGGCACCATAGCTCATAGCTCATCTTCCATAGCTCATCTTCCAACCGCACACGCGTGGAGATATTATCGTGCATGTACCCATTGACTCTAAGACTCTGGGATGGAAAAAGTTGGCGGTGATTAGTAGGGCAATTTTGAAGGTTTCCATAGCTCATCTTCCAACCCACACGCGTGGAGATATTATTGTGCATGTACCCATGACTCTAAGACTCTGGGATGGAAAAAGTTGGCGGTGGTCAGTAGGGCAATTTTGAACGCTTCCATAGCTCATCTTCCAACCCACACGCGTGGAGATGTTATCGTGCATGTACCCACTGACTCTAAGACTCTGGGATGGAAAAAGTTGGCGGTGATTAGTAGGGCAATTTGAAGGTTTCCATAGCTCATCTTCCAACCCACACGCGTGGAGATATTATTGTGCATGTACCCATTGACTCTAAGACTCTGGGATGGAAAAAGTTGGCGGTGATTAGTAGGGCACCATAGCTCATAGCTCATCTTCCATAGCTCATCTTCCAACCCACACGCGTGGAGATGTTATCGTGCATGTACCCATTGACTCTGAGACTCTGGGATGGAAAAAGTTGGCGGTGATTAGTAGGGCAATTTTGAAGGTTTCCATAGCTCATCTCCCACCCACACGCGTGGAGATGTTATCGTGCATGTACCCATTGACTCTAAGACTCTGGGATGGAAAAAGTTGGCGGTGATTAGTAGGGCACCATAGCTCATAGCTCATCTTCCATAGCTCACTTCAACCCACACGCGTGGAGATATTATCGTGCATGTACCCATTGACTCTAAGACTCTGGGAAGGAAAAAGTTGGCGGTGATTAGTAGGGCCACCATAGCTCATAGCTCATCTTCCATAGCTCATCTTCCAACCCACACGGGTGGTGATGTTATCGTGCATGTACCCATTGACTCTGAGACTCTGGGATGAAAAAGTTGGCGGTGATTAGTAGGGCAATTTTGAAGGTTTCCATAGCTCATCTTCCAACCCACACGCGTGGAGATGTTATCGTGCATGTACCCACTGACTCTAAGACTCTCGGATGGAAAAAGTTGGCGGTGATTAGTAGGGCACCATAGCTCATAGCTCATCTTCCATAGCTCATCTTCCAACCCACACGCGTGGAGATGTTATCGTGCATGTACACACTGACTCTAAGACTCTGGGATGGAAAAAGTTGGCGGTGATTAGTAGGGCACCATAGCTCTAGCTCATCTTCCATAGCTCATCTTCCAACCCACACGCGTGGAGATGTTATCGTGCATGTACCCATTGACTCTGAGACCTCTGGATGGAAAAAGTTGGCGGTGGTCAGTAGGGCAATTTTGAACGCTTCCATAGCTCATCTTCCAACCCCACACGCGTGGAGATATTATCGTGCATGTACCCATTGACTCTAAGACTCTGGGATGGAAAAAGTTGGCGGTGATTAGTAGGGCACCATAGCTCATAGCTCATCTTCCATAGCTCATCATCCAACCCACACGCGTGGAGATATTATCGTGCATGTACCCATTGACTCTAAGACTCTGGGATGGAAAAAAGTTGGCGGTATTAGTAGGGCACCATAGCTCATAGCTCATCTTCCATAGCTCATCTTCCATAGCTCATCTTCCAACCCACACGCGTGGAGATGTTATCGTGCATGTACCCATTGACTCTGAGACTCTGGGATGGAAAAAGTTGGCGGTGATTAGTAGGGCACCATAGCTCATAGCTCATCTTCCATAGCTCATCTCCATAGCTCATCTTCCATAGCTCATCTTCCAACCCACACGCGTGGAGATGTTATCGTGCATGTACCCATTGACTCTGAGACTCTGGGATGGAAAAAGTTGGCGGTGATTAGTAGGGCACCATAGCTCATAGCTGATCTTCCATAGCTCATCTTCCAACCCACACGCGTGGAGATGTTATCGTGCATGTACCCATTGACTCTGAGACTCTGGGATGGAAAAAGTTGGCGGTGATTAGTAGGGCACCATAGCTCATAGCTCATCTTCCATAGTCATCTTCCAACCCACACGCGTGGAGATGTTATCGTTCATGTACCCATTGACTCTGAGACTCTGGGATGGAAAAAGTTGCCGTGGTCAGTAGGGCAATTTGAAGGTTTCCATAGCTCATCTTCCAACCCACACGCGTGGAGATGTTATCGTGCATGTACCCATTGACTCTGAGACTCTGGGATGGAAAAAGTTGGCGGTGATTAGTAGGGCACCATAGCTCATAGCTCATCTTTCATAGCTCATCTTCCATAGCTCATCTTCCAACCCACACGCGTGGAGATGTTATCGTGCATGTACCCATTGACTCTGAGACTCTGGGATGGAAAAAGTTGGCGGTGATTAGAGTCAATGGGTACATGCACGATAACATCTCCACGCGTGTGGGTTGAAGATGAGCTATGGAAACCTTCAAAATTGCCCTACTAATCACCGCCAACTTTTTCCATCCCAGAGTCTCAGAGTCAATGGGTACATGCACAATAACATCTCCACGCGTGTGGGTTGGAAGATGAGCTATGGAAGATCAGCTATGAGCTATGGTGCCCTACTAATCACCGCCAACTTTTTCCATCCCAGAGTCTCAGAGTCAATGGGTACATGCACGATAACATCTCCACGCGTGTGGGTGCGAAGATGAGCTATGGAAGATGAGCTATGAGCTATGGTGCCCTACTAATCACCGCCAACTTTTTCCATCCCAGAGTCTCAGAGTCAATGGGTACATGCACGATAACATCTCCACGCGTGTGGGTTGGAAGTAAGCTATGGAAGATGAGCTATGAGCTTATGGTGCCCTACTAATCAGCCGCCAACATTTTCCATCCGAGAGTCCTTAGAGTCAAAAGGTACATGCACGATAACATCTCCACGCGTGTGGGTTGGAAGATGAGCTATGGAAGATGAGCTATGAGCTATGGTGCCCTACTAATCACCGCCAACTTTTTCCATCCCAGGAGTCTTAGAGTCAATGGGTACATGCACGATAACATCTCCACGCGTGTGGGTTGGAAGATGAGCTATGGAAACCTTAAAAATTGCCCTGCTGACCACCGCCAACTTTTCCATCCCAGAGGTCTTAGAGTCAATGGGTACATGCACGATAACATCTCCACGCGTGTGGGTTGGAAGATGAGCTATGGAAGATCAGCTATGAGCTATGGTGCCCTACTAATCACCGCCAACTTTTTCCATCCCAGAGTCTCAGAGTCAATGGGTACATGCACGATAACATCTCCACGCGTGTGGGTTGGAAGATGAGCTATGGAAGATGAGCTATGGAAGATGAGCTATGAGCTATGGTGCCTACTAATCACCGCCAACTTTTTCCATCCCAGAGTCTCAGAGTCAATGGGTACATGCACGATAACATCTCACGCGTGTGGGTTGGAAGATGAGCTATGAAACCTTCAAAATTGCCCTACTGACCACGGCCAACTTTTTCCATCCCAGAGTCTCAGAGTCAATGGGTACATGAAACGATAACATCTCCACGCGTGTGGGTTGGAAGATGAGCTATGGAAGATGAGCTATGAGCTATGGTGCCCTACTAATCACCGCCAACTTTTTCCATCCCAGAGTCTCAGAGTCAATGGGTACATGCACGATAACATCTTCACGCGTGTGGGTTGGAAGATGAGCTATGGAAGATGAGCTATGAGCTATGGTGCCCTACTAATCACCGCCAACTTTTTCCATCCCAGAGTCTCAGAGTCAATGGGTACATGCACGATAACATCTCCACGCGTGTGGGTTGGAAGATGAGCTATGGAAACCTTCAAAATTGCCCTACTGACCACGGCCAACTTTTTCCATCCCAGAGTCTCAGAGTCAATGGGTACATGCACGATAACATCTCCACGCGTGTGGGTTGGAAGATGAGCTATGGAAGATGAGCTATGGAAGATGAGCTATGAGCTATGGTGCCCTACTAATCACCGCCAACTTTTTCCATCCCAGAGTCTCAGAGTCAATGGGTATATGCACGATAACATCTCCACGCGTGTGGGTTGGAAGATGAGCTATGAGCTATGGTGCCCTACTAATCACCGCCAACTTTTTCCATCCCAGAGTCTCAGAGTCAATGGGTACATGCACGATAACATCTCCACGCGTGTGGGTTGGAAGATGAGCTATGAGCTATGGTGCCCTACTAATCACCGCCAACTTTTTCCATCCCAGAGTCTCAGAGTCAATGGGTACATGCACGATAACATCACCACCCGTGTGGGTTGGAAGATGAGCTATGGAAACCTTCAAAATTGCCCTACTAATCACCGCCAACTTTTTCCATCCCAGAGTCTCAGAGTCAGTGGCTACATGCACGATAACATCTCCACGCGTGTGGGTTGGAAGATGAGCTATGGAAACCTTCAAAATTGCCCTACTAATCACCGCCAACTTTTTCCATCCCAGAGTCTTAGAGTCAGTGGGTACATGCACGATAACATCTCCACGCGTGTGGGTTGGAAGATGAGCTATGGAAGATGAGCTATGAGCTATGGTGCCCTACTAATCACCGCCAACTTTTTCCATCCGAGAGTCTTAGAGTCAATAGGTACATGCACGATAACATCTCCACGCGTGTGGGTTGGAAGATGAGCTATGGAAACCTTCAAAATTGCCCTACTAATCACCGCCAACATTTTCCATCCCAGAGTCTTAGAGTCAATGGGTACATGCACGATAACATCTCCACGCGTGTGGGTTGGAAGATGAGCTATGGAAACCTTCAAAATTGCCCTACTAATCACCGCCAACTTTTTCCATCCCAGAGTCTTAGAGTCAGTGGCTACATGCACGATAACATCTCCACGCGTGTGGGTTGGAAGATGAGCTATGGAAGATGAGCTATGAGCTATGGTGCCCTACTAATCACCGCCAACTTTTTCCATCCCAGAGTCTTAGAGTCAATGGGTACATGCACGATAACATCTCCACGCGTGTGGGTTGGAAGATGAGCTATGGAAACCTTCAAAATTGCCCTACTAATCACCGCCAACTTTTTCCATCCCAGAGTCTCAGAGTCAATGGGTACATGCACGATAACATCTCCACGCGTGTGGGTTGGAAAATGAGCTATGGAAGATGAGCTATGAGCTATGGTGCCCTACTAATCACCGCCAACTTTTTCCATCCCAGAGTCTTAGAGTCAGTGGGTACATGCACGATAACATCTCCACGCGTGTGGGTTGGAAGATGAGCTATGGAAGATGAGCTATGAGCTATGGTGCCCTACTAATCACCGCCAACTTTTGCCATCCCAGAGTCTCAGAGTCAATGGGTACATGCACGATAACATCACCACCCGTGTGGGTTGGAAGATGAGCTATGGAAACCTTCAAAATTGCCCTACTAATCACCGCCAACTTTTTCCATCCCAGAGTCTCAGAGTCAATGGGTACATGCACGATAACATCTCCACGCGTGTGGGTTGGAAGATGAGCTATGGAAACCTTCAAAATTGCCCTAATAATCACCGCCAACTTTTTCCATCCCAGAGTCTTAGAGTCAGTGGGTACATGCACGATAACATCTCCACGCGTGTGGGTTGGAAGATGAGCTATGGAAGATGAGCTATGAGCTATGGTGCCCTACTAATCACCGCCAACTTTTTCCATCCCAGAGCCTTAGAGTCAATGGGTACATGCACGATAACATCTCCACGCGTGTGGGTTGGAAGATGAGCTATGGAAACCTTCAAAATTGCCCTACTAATCACCGCCAACTTTTTCCATCCCAGAGTCTCAGAGTCAATGGGTACATGCACGATAACATCTCCACGCGTGTGGGTTGGAAAATGAGCTATGGAAGATGAGCTATGAGCTATGGTGCCCTACTAATCACCGCCAACTTTTTCCATCCCAGAGTCTTAGAGTCAGTGGGTACATGCACGATAACATCTCCACGCGTGTGGGTTGGAAGATGAGCTATGGAAGATGAGCTATGAGCTATGGTGCCCTACTAATCACCGCCAACTTTTGCCATCCCAGAGTCTCAGAGTCAATGGGTACATGCACGATAACATCACCACCCGTGTGGGTTGGAAGATGAGCTATGGAAACCTTAAAAATTGCCCTGCTGACCACCGCCAACTTTTTCCATCCCAGAGTCTCAGAGTCAATGGGTACATGCACGATAACATCACCACCCGTGTGGGTTGGAAGATGAGTTATGGAAGATGAGCTATGGAAGATGAGCTATGAGCTATGGTGCCCTACTAATCACCGCCAACTTTTTCCATCCCAGAGTCTTAGAGTCAATGGGTACATGCACGATAACATCTCCACGCGTGTGGGTTGGAAGATGAGCTATGGAAACCTTCAAAATTGCCCTACTAATCACCGCCAACTTTTTCCATCCCAGGGTCTTAGAGTCAGTGGGTACATGCACGATAACATCTCCACGCGTGTGGGTTGGAAGATGAGCTATGGAAGATGAGCTATGAGCTATGGTGCCCTACTAATCACCGCCAACTTTTTCCATCCCAGAGTCTTAGAGTCAATGGGTACATGCACGATAACATCTCCACGCGTGTGGGTTGGAAGATGAGCTATGGAAACCTTCAAAATTGCCCTACTAATCACCGCCAACTTTTTCCATCCCAGAGTCTCAGAGTCAATGGGTACATGCACGATAACATTTCCACGCGTGTGAGTTGGAAAATGAGCTATGGAAGATGAGCTATGAGCTATGGTGCCCTACTAATCACCGCCAACTTTTTCCATCCCAGAGTCTTAGAGTCAGTGGGTACATGCACGATAACATCTCCACGCGTGTGGGTTGGAAGATGAGCTATGGAAGATGAGCTATGAGCTATGGTGCCCTACTAATCACCGCCAACTTTTGCCATCCCAGAGTCTCAGAGTCAATGGGTACATGCACGATAACATCACCACCCGTGTGGGTTGGAAGATGAGCTATGGAAACCTTAAAAATTGCCCTGCTGACCACCGCCAACTTTTTCCATCCCAGAGTCTCAGAGTCAATGGGTACATGCACGATAACATCACCACCCGTGTGGGTTGGAAGATGAGCTATGGAAGATGAGCTATGAGCTATGGTGCCCTACTAATCACCGCCAACTTTTTCCATCCCAGAGTCTTAGAGTCAATGGGTACATGCACGATAACATCTCCACGCGTGTGGGTTGGAAAATGAGCTATGGAAACCTTCAAAATTGCCCTACTAATCACCGCCAACTTTTTCCATCCCAGAGTCTCAGAGTCAATGGGTACATGCACGATAACATCTCCACGCGTGTGGGTTGGAAGATGAGCTATGGAAACCTTCAAAATTGCCCTACTAATCACCGCCAACTTTTTCCATCCCAGAGTCTCAGAGTCAGTGGCTACATGCACGATAACATCTCCACGCGTGTGGGTTGGAAGATGAGCTATGGAAGATGAGCTATCAGCTATGGTGCCCTACTAATCACCGCCAACTTTTTCCATCCCAGAGTCTTAGAGTCAGTGGGTACATGCACGATAACATCTCCACGCGTGTGGGTTGGAAGATGAGCTATGGAAGATGAGCTATGGAAGATGAGCTATGAGCTATGGTGCCCTACTAATCACCGCCAACTTTTTCCATCCCAGAGTCTTAGAGTCAATGGGTACATGCACAATAACATCTCCACACGTGTGGGTTGGAAGATGAGCTATGGAAGATGAGCTATGAGCTATGGTGCCCTACTAATCACCGCCAACTTTTGCCATCCCAGAGTCTCAGAGTCAATGGGTACATGCACGATAACATCTCCACGCGAGTGGGTTGGAAGATGAGCTATGGAAGATGAGCTATGGAAGATGAGCTATGGAAGATGAGCTATGAGCTATGGTGCCCTACTAATCACCGCCAACTTTTTCCATCCCAGAGTCTTAGAGTCAATGGGTACATGCACGATAACATCTCCACGCGTGTGGGTTGGAAGATGAGCTATGGAAACCTTCAAAATTGCCCTACTAATCACCGCCAACTTTTTCCATCCCAGAGTCTCAGAGTCAGTGGCTACATGCACGATAACATCACCGCCCGTGTGGATTGGAAGATGAGCTATGGAAGCGTTCAAAATTGCCCTACTGACCACCGCCAACTTTTTCCATCCCAGAGTCTCAGAGTCAATGGGTACATGCACGATAACATCTCCACGCGTGTGGGTTGGAAAATGAGCTATGGAAACCTTCAAAATTGCCCTACTAATCACCGCCAACTTTTTCCATCCCAGAGTCTCAGAGTCAATGGGTACATGCACGATAACATCTCCACGCGTGTGGGTTGGAAGATGAGCTATGGAAGATGAGCTATGAGCTATGGTGCCCTACTAATCACCGCCAACTTTTTCCATCCCAGAGTCTTAGAGTCAATGGGTACATGCACGATAACATCTCCACGCGTGTGGGTTGGAAGATGAGCTATGGAAGATGAGCTATGAGCTATGGTGCCCTACTACTCAACGCCAACTTTTTCCATCCCAGAGTCTCAGAGTCAATGGGTACATGCACGATAACATCTCCACGCGTGTGGGTTGGAAGATGAGCTATGGAAACCTTCAAAATTGCCCTACTAATCACCGCCAACTTTTTCCATCCCAGAGTCTCAGAGTCAATGGGTACATGCACGATAACATCTCCACGCGTGTGGGTTGGAAAATGAGCTATGGAAGATGAGCTATGAGCTATGGTGCCCTACTAATCACCGCCAACTTTTTCCATCCCAGAGTCTTAGAGTCAGTGGGTACATGCACGATAACATCTCCACGCGTGTGGGTTGGAAGATGAGCTATGGAAGATGAGCTATGAGCTATGGTGCCCAACTAATCACCGCCAACCTTTGCCATCCCAGAGTCTCAGAGTCAATGGGTACATGCACGATAACATCACCACCCGTGTGGGTTGGAAGATGAGCTATGGAAGATGAGCTATGAGCTATGGTGCCCTACTAATCACCGCCAACTTTTTCCATCCCAGAGTCTTAGAGTCAATGGGTACATGCACGATAACATCTCCACGCGTGTGGGTTGGAAGATGAGCTATGGAAACCTTCAAAATTGCCCTACTAATCACCGCCAACTTTTTCCATCCCAGAGTCTCAGAGTCAATGGGTACATGCACGATAACATCTCCACGCGTGTGGGTTGGAAGATGAGCTATGGAAACCTTCAAAATTGCCCTACTAATCACCGGTGCCGTGAAATAACGCCGAGCGAAATAACGCCGAATTCCAGAATTCGGCGTTACTTCACTTTGTGAAAGCGAAATAAAACCGAATTTTAATGTTCGGTCTTATTTCACTTTGCTAAAGTGAAATAAAGCCGAGTCGGCCTTATTTCGCTTTGCATTTATAAATACATTCAGATAAAGATTCCTACCTTTTTCCAGATTTCCACCCCTGAAAATTAACCGTGTGAATGTATTCACACGTACTCAAACCCATTCAACATCCTGTTTTCATTTTATTTATTTGATTTTAAGATACCTATCCAGGAACTTAAATGTGTCAATACTAATAAACAAAAGAAAATCTAGGAAACAATAGCTAAGAATATCGGAGTTTAACAATATATTTTGGTGGTACTTTGAACAATTTGCCTGCAAATTGGACAAAGAATTGGATTATTAAGCTTTAAATATTTGTCTGACAATCCTGTATAACAGTTCAAACACAGTGATTACAAGGTTGTAGAAGGATAGTTCGAGCATTTTTACAACATATAATGCACAATAGAGACACATCATCAACATTAAAATAATCCGGTTCTACATCATCTGGATTCAAATCGTCTTCATCTTCGCTGCTTACACTTTCAATTAACGAGTCTTCAGAAAGCAAATTATTACTTTCATTTGTCATTTGGTTAAGAAAGTCTTGGATTGATATACGTTTTTTTTTTCCAGTTTAATTAAAGCCGCTTCAATTTGCTGTCCCCTGTCTTTGAATTTTTTCTTTGGTGGTTCAAAGATTTGGAATGTGCCATCAATTGACATTATAAATTCCTTAGATTTTATAACATCTTCATCCAGAAGACAGTCTACGAACTTGAAAAAATTTCCAAATTTCGCCAACTTCCGGCTTAGTCGACTATTGTACCCTTCAACAGCGCTTGTTGTTCTCATATGAGACCTGAACACGGATACAGCTGAAGAAGTTTCCTAAACATACACACATATACATATATATAAGTTTGCATTCAATTAAGAAATTCATTTGATGTTACGGTTAAAGTCTCATCTATATTTTTAATATAAAAGGTATATTTTTACCAATTCTAAATTCTGAAATAAATAGAATGGCCGAGAATTTTAGAATTTGAAAAAATAATAGTTCAAAATTCGCGCGAATTTCGAACTATTATTTTTTCAAATTCTAAAATTCTCGGCCATTTGCTTCGGCTTTATTTCACAAGCAATGTTCGGCGTTATTTCACTTTGTCAATGTGAAATTATGCCGAATTCTAAAATTCGGCATTATTTCACTTTATGAAAGTGAAATAACGCCGAATTCTGGAATTCGGCGTTACTTCACTTTGTGAAAGCGAAATAAAACCGAATTTTAATGTTCGGTCTTATTTCACTTTGCTAAAGTGAAATAAAGCCGAGTCGGCCTTATTTCGCTTTGCATTTATAAATACATTCAGATAAAGATTCCTACCTTTTTCCAGATTTCCACCCCTGAAAATTAACCGTGTGAATGTATTCACACGTACTCAAACCCATTCAACATCCTGTTTTCATTTTATTTATTTGATTTTAAGATACCTATCCAGGAACTTAAATGTGTCAATACTAATAAACAAAAGAAAATCTAGGAAACAATAGCTAAGAATATCGGAGTTTAACAATATATTTTGGTGGTACTTTGAACAATTTGCCTGCAAATTGGACAAAGAATTGGATTATTAAGCTTTAAATATTTGTCTGACAATCCTGTATAACAGTTCAAACACAGTGATTACAAGGTTGTAGAAGGATAGTTCGAGCATTTTTACAACATATAATGCACAATAGAGACACATCATCAACATTAAAATAATCCGGTTCTACATCATCTGGATTCAAATCGTCTTCATCTTCGCTGCTTACACTTTCAATTAACGAGTCTTCAGAAAGCAAATTATTACTTTCATTTGTCATTTGGTTAAGAAAGTCTTGGATTGATATACGTTTTTTTTTCCAGTTTAATTAAAGCCGCTTCAATTTGCTGTCCCCTGTCTTTGAATTTTTTCTTTGGTGGTTCAAAGATTTGGAATGTGCCATCAATTGACATTATAAATTCCTTAGATTTTATAACATCTTCATCCAGAAGACAGTCTACGAACTTGAAAAAATTTCCAAATTTCGCCAACTTCCGGCTTAGTCGACTATTGTACCCTTCAACAGCGCTTGTTGTTCTCATATGAGACCTGAACACGGATACAGCTGAAGAAGTTTCCTAAACATACACACATATACATATATATAAGTTTGCATTCAATTAAGAAATTCATTTGATGTTACGGTTAAAGTCTCATCTATATTTTTAATATAAAAGGTATATTTTTACCAATTCTAAATTCTGAAATAAATAGAATGGCCGAGAATTTTAGAATTTGAAAAAATAATAGTTCAAAATTCGCGCGAATTTCGAACTATTATTTTTTCAAATTCTAAAATTCTCGGCCATTTGCTTCGGCTTTATTTCACAAGCAATGTTCGGCGTTATTTCACTTTGTCAATGTGAAATTATGCCGAATTCTAAAATTCGGCATTATTTCACTTTATGAAAGTGAAATAACGCCGAATTCTGGAATTCGGCGTTATTTCGCTCGGCGTTATTTCACGGCACCATCACCGGAATTCCAGAATTCGGCGTTACTTCACTTTGTGAAAGCGAAATAAAACCGAATTTTAATGTTCGGTCTTATTTCACTTTGCTAAAGTGAAATAAAGCCGAGTCGGCCTTATTTCGCTTTGCATTTATAAATACATTCAGATAAAGATTCCTACCTTTTTCCAGATTTCCACCCCTGAAAATTAACCGTGTGAATGTATTCACACGTACTCAAACCCATTCAACATCCTGTTTTCATTTTATTTATTTGATTTTAAGATACCTATCCAGGAACTTAAATGTGTCAATACTAATAAACAAAAGAAAATCTAGGAAACAATAGCTAAGAATATCGGAGTTTAACAATATATTTTGGTGGTACTTTGAACAATTTGCCTGCAAATTGGACAAAGAATTGGATTATTAAGCTTTAAATATTTGTCTGACAATCCTGTATAACAGTTCAAACACAGTGATTACAAGGTTGTAGAAGGATAGTTCGAGCATTTTTACAACATATAATGCACAATAGAGACACATCATCAACATTAAAATAATCCGGTTCTACATCATCTGGATTCAAATCGTCTTCATCTTCGCTGCTTACACTTTCAATTAACGAGTCTTCAGAAAGCAAATTATTACTTTCATTTGTCATTTGGTTAAGAAAGTCTTGGATTGATATACGTTTTTTTTTTCCAGTTTAATTAAAGCCGCTTCAATTTGCTGTCCCCTGTCTTTGAATTTTTTCTTTGGTGGTTCAAAGATTTGGAATGTGCCATCAATTGACATTATAAATTCCTTAGATTTTATAACATCTTCATCCAGAAGACAGTCTACGAACTTGAAAAAATTTCCAAATTTCGCCAACTTCCGGCTTAGTCGACTATTGTACCCTTCAACAGCGCTTGTTGTTCTCATATGAGACCTGAACACGGATACAGCTGAAGAAGTTTCCTAAACATACACACATATACATATATATAAGTTTGCATTCAATTAAGAAATTCATTTGATGTTACGGTTAAAGTCTCATCTATATTTTTAATATAAAAGGTATATTTTTACCAATTCTAAATTCTGAAATAAATAGAATGGCCGAGAATTTTAGAATTTGAAAAAATAATAGTTCAAAATTCGCGCGAATTTCGAACTATTATTTTTTCAAATTCTAAAATTCTCGGCCATTTGCTTCGGCTTTATTTCACAAGCAATGTTCGGCGTTATTTCACTTTGTCAATGTGAAATTATGCCGAATTCTAAAATTCGGCATTATTTCACTTTATGAAAGTGAAATAACGCCGAATTCTGGAATTCGGCGTTATTTCGCTCGGCGTTATTTCACGGCACCCTAATCACCGCCAACTTTTTCCATCCCAGAGTCTTAGAGTCAATGGGTACATGCACGATAACATCTCCACGCGTGTGGGTTGGAAAATGAGCTATGGAAGATGAGCTATGAGCTATGGTGCCCTACTAATCACCGCCAACTTTTTCCATCCCAGAGTCTCAGAGCCAATGGGTACATGCACGATAACATCACCACCCGTGTGGGTTGGAAGATGAGCTATGGAAACCTTAAAAATTGCCCTGCTGACCACCGCCAACTTTTTCCATCCCAGAGTCTTAGAGTCAGTGGGTACATGCACGATAACATCTCCACGCGTGTGGGTTGGAAGATGAGCTATGAGCTATGGTGCCCTACTAATCACCGCCAACTTTTTCCATCCCAGAGTCTTAGAGTCAATGGGTACATGCACGATAACATCTCCACGCGTGTGGGTTGGAAAATGAGCTATGGAAGATGAGCTATGAGCTATGGTGCCCTACTAATCACCGCCAACTTTTTCCATCCCAGAGTCTCAGAGCCAATGGGTACATGCACGATAACATCACCACCCGTGTGGGTTGGAAGATGAGCTATGGAAACCTTAAAAATTGCCCTGCTGACCACCGCCAACTTTTTCCATCCCAGAGTCTTAGAGTCAGTGGGTACATGCACGATAACATCTCCACGCGTGTGGGTTGGAAGATGAGCTATGAGCTATGGTGCCCTACTAATCACCGCCAACTTTTTCCATCCCAGAGTCTTAGAGTCAATGGGTACATGCACGATAACATCTCCACGCGTGTGGGTTGGAAGATGAGCTATGGAAACCTTCAAAATTGCCCTACTAATCACCGCCAACTTTTTCCATCCCAGAGTCTCAGAGTCAATGGGTACATGCACGATAACATCTCCACGCGTGTGGGTTGGAAAATGAGCTATGGAAGATGAGCTATGAGCTATGGTGCCCTACTAATCACCGCCAACTTTTTCCATCCCAGAGTCTTAGAGTCAGTGGGTACATGCACGATAACATCTCCACGCGTGTGGGTTGGAAGATGAGCTATGGAAGATGAGCTATGAGCTATGGTGCCCTACTAATCACCGCCAACTTTTTCCATCCCAGAGTCTCAGAGTCAATGGGTACATGCACGATAACATCACCACCCGTGTGGGTTGGAAGATGAGCTATGGAAACCTTAAAAATTGCCCTGCTGACCACCGCCAACTTTTTCCATCCCAGAGTCTCAGAGTCAATGGGTACATGCACGATAACATCACCACCCGTGTGGGTTGGAAGGTGAGCTATGGAAGATGAGCTATGGAAGATGAGCTATGGAAGATGAGCTATGAGCTATGGTGCCCTACTAATCACCGCCAACTTTTTCCATCCCAGAGTCTTAGAGTCAATGGGTACATGCACGATAACATCTCCACGCATGTGGGTTGGAAGATGAGCTATGGAAACCTTCAAAATTGCCCTACTAATCACCGCCAACTTTTTCCATCCCAGAGTCTTAGAGTCAATGGGTACATGCACGATAACATCTCCACGCGTGTGGGTTGGAAGATGAGCTATGGAAACCTTCAAAATTGCCCTACTAATCACCGCCAACTTTTTCCATCCCAGAGTCTTAGAGTCAGTGGGTACATGCACGATAACATCTCCACGCGTGTGGGTTGGAAGATGAGCTATGGAAGATGAGCTATGAGCTATGGTGCCCTACTAATCACCGCCAACTTTTTCCATCCCAGAGTCTTAGAGTCAATGGGTACATGCACGATAACATTTCCACGCGTGTGGGTTGGAAGATGAGCTATGGAAACCTTCAAAATTGCCCTACTAATCACCGCCAACCTTTTCCATCCCAGAGTCTCAGAGTCAATGGGTACATGCACGATAACATCTCCACGCGTGTGGGTTGGAAAATGAGCTATGGAAGATGAGCTATGAGCTATGGTGCCCTACTAATCACCGCCAACTTTTTCCATCCCAGAATCTTAGAGTCAGTGGGTACATGCACGATAACATCTCCACGCGTGTGGGTTGGAAGATGAGCTATGGAAGATGAGCTATGAGCTATGGTGCCCTACTAATCACCGCCAACGTTTGCCATCCCAGAGTCTCAGAGTCAATGGGTACATGCACGATAACATCACCACCCGTGTGGGTTGGAAGATGAGCTATGGAAACCTTAAAAATTGCCCTGCTGACCACCGCCAACTTTTTCCATCCCAGAGTCTCAGAGTCAATGGGTACATGCACGATAACATCACCACCCGTGTGGGTTGGAAGATGAGCTATGGAAAATGAGCTATGGAAGATGAGCTATGAGCTATGGTGCCCTACTAATCACCGCCAACTTTTTCCATCCCAGAGTCTTAGAGTCAATGGGTACATGCACGATAACATCTCCACGCGTGTGGGTTGGAAGATGAGCTATGGAAACCTTCAAAATTGCCCTACTAATCACCGCCAACTTTTTCCATCCCAGAGTCTCAGAGTCAACGGGTACATGCACGATAACATCTCCACGCGTGTGGGTTGGAAGATGAGCTATGGAAACCTTCAAAATTGCCCTACTAATCACCGCCAACTTTTTCCATCCCAGAGTCTTAGAGTCAGTGGGTACATGCACGATAACATCTCCACGCGTGTGGGTTGGAAGATGAGCTATGGAAGATGAGCTATGAGCTATGGTGCCCTACTAATCACCGCCAACTTTTTCCATCCCAGAGTCTTAGAGTCAATGGGTACATGCACGATAACATCTCCACACGTGTGGGTTGGAAGATGAGCTATGGAAGATGAGCTATGAGCTATGGTGCCCTACTAATCACCGCCAACTTTTGCCATCCCAGAGTCTCAGAGTCAATGGGTACATGCACGATAACATCTCCACGCGAGTGGGTTGGAAGATGAGCTATGGAAGATGAGCTATGGAAGATGAGCTATGGAAGATGAGCTATGAGCTATGGTGCCCTACTAATCACCGCCAACTTTTTCCATCCCAGAGTCTTAGAGTCAATGGGTACATGCACGATAACATCTCCACGCGTGTGGGTTGGAAGATGAGCTATGGAAACCTTCAAAATTGCCCTACTAATCACCGCCAACTTTTTCCATCCCAGAGTCTCAGAGTCAGTGGCTACATGCACGATAACATCACCGCCCGTGTGGATTGGAAGATGAGCTATGGAAGCGTTCAAAATTGCCCTACTGACCACCGCCAACTTTTTCCATCCCAGAGTCTCAGAGTCAATGGGTACATGCACGATAACATCTCCACGCGTGTGGGTTGGAAAATGAGCTATGGAAGATGAGCTATGAGCTATGGTGCCCTACTAATCACCGCCAACTTTTTCCATCCCAGAGTCTTAGAGTCAGTGGGTACATGCACGATAACATCTCCACGCGTGTGGGTTGGAAGATGAGCTATGGAAGATGAGCTATGAGCTATGGTGCCCTACTAATCACCGCCAACTTTTGCCATCCCAGAGTCTCAGAGTCAATGGGTACATGCACGATAACATCACCACCCGTGTGGGTTGGAAGATGAGCTATGGAAGATGAGCTATGAGCTATGGTGCCCTACTAATCACCGCCAACTTTTTCCATCCCAGAGTCTTAGAGTCAATGGGTACATGCACGATAACATCTCCACACGTGTGGGTTGGAAGATGAGCTATGGAAGATGAGCTATGAGCTATGGTGCCCTACTAATCACCGCCAACTTTTGCCATCCCAGAGTCTCAGAGTCAATGGGTACATGCACGATAACATCTCCACGCGAGTGGGTTGGAAGATGAGCTATGGAAGATGAGCTATGGAAGATGAGCTATGAGCTATGGTGCCCTACTAATCACCGCCAACTTTTTCCATCCCAGAGTCTTAGAGTCAATGGGTACATGCACGATAACATCTCCACGCGTGTGGGTTGGAAGATGAGCTATGGAAACCTTCAAAATTGCCCTACTAATCACCGCCAACTTTTTCCATCCCAGAGTCTCAGAGTCAGTGGCTACATGCACGATAACATCACCGCCCGTGTGGATTGGAAGATGAGCTATGGAAGCGTTCAAAATTGCCCTACTGACCACCGCCAACTTTTTCCATCCCAGAGTCTCAGAGTCAATGGGTACATGCACGATAACATCTCCACGCGTGTGGGTTGGAAAATGAGCTATGGAAACCTTCAAAATTGCCCTACTAATCACCGCCAACTTTTTCCATCCCAGAGTCTCAGAGTCAGTGGGTACATGCACGATAACATCTCCACGCGTGTGGGTTGGAAGATGAGCTATGGAAGATGAGCTATGAGCTATGGTGCCCTACTAATCACCGCCAACTTTTTCCATCCCAGAGTCTTAGAGTCAATGGGTACATACACGATAACATCTCCACGCGTGTTGGTTGGAAGATGAGCTATGGAAGATGAGCTATGAGCTATGGTGCCCTACTACTCAACGCCAACTTTTTCCATCCCAGAGTCTCAGAGTCAATGGGTACATGCACGATAACATCTCCACGCGTGTGGGTTGGAAGATGAGTTATGGAAACCTTCAAAATTGCCCTACTAATCACCGCCAACTTTTTCCATCCCAGAGTCTCAGAGTCAATGGGTACATGCACGATAACATCTCCACGCGTGTGGGTTGGAAAATGAGCTATGGAAGATGAGCTATGAGCTATGGTGCCCTACTAATCATCGCCAACTTTTTCCATCCCAGAGTCTTAGAGTCAGTGGGTACATGCACGATAACATCTCCACGCGTGTGGGTTGGAAGATGAGCTATGGAAGATGAGCTATGAGCTATGGTGCCCTACTAATCACCGCCAACTTTTGCCATCCCAGAGTCTCAGAGTCAATGGGTACATGCACGATAACATCACCACCCGTGTGGGTTGGAAGATGAGCTATGGAAGATGAGCTATGAGCTATGGTGCCCTACTAATCACCGCCAACTTTTTCCATCCCAGAGTCTTAGAGTCAATGGGTACATGCACGATAACATCTCCACGCGTGTGGGTTGGAAGATGAGCTATGGAAGATGAGCTATGAGCTATGGTGCCCTACTACTCAACGCCAACTTTTTCCATCCCAGAGTCTCAGAGTCAATGGGTACATGCACGATAACATCTCCACGCGTGTGGGTTGGAAGATGAGCTATGGAAACCTTCAAAATTGCCCTACTAATCACCGCCAACTTTTTCCATCCCAGAGTCTCAGAGTCAATGGGTACATGCACGATAACATCTCCACGCGTGTGGGTTGGAAGATGAGCTATGGAAGATGAGCTATGAGCTATGGTGCCCTACTAATCACCGCCAACTTTTTCCACCCCAGAGTCTTAGAGTCAATGGGTACATGCACGATAACATCTCCACGCGTGTGGGTTGGAAGATGAGCTATGGAAGATGAGCTATGAGCTATGGTGCCCTACTAATCACCGCCAACTTTTTCCATCCCAGAGTCTCAGAGTCAATGGGTACATGCACGAAAACATCTCCACGCGTGTGGGTTGGAAAATGAGCTATGGAAGATGAGCTATGAGCTATGGTGCCCTACTAATCACCGCCAACTTTTGCCATCCCAGAGTCTCAGAGTCAATGGGTACATGCACGATAACATCACCACCCGTGTGGGTTGGAAGATGAGCTATGGAAGATGAGCTATGGAAGATGAGCTATGAGCTATGGTGCCCTACTAATCACCGCCAACTTTTTCCATCCCAGAGTCTTAGAGTCAATGGGTACATGCACGATAACATCTCCACGCGTGTGGGTTGGAAGATGAGCTATGGAAGATGAGCTATGAGCTATGGTGCCCTACTACTCAACGCCAACTTTTTCCATCCCAGAGTCTCAGAGTCAATGGGTACATGCACGATAACATCTCCACGCGTGTGGGTTGGAAGATGAGCTATGGAAACCTTCAAAATTGCCCTACTAATCACCGCCAACTTTTTCCATCCCAGAGTCTCAGAGTCAATGGGTACATGCACGATAACATCTCCACGCGTGTGGGTTGGAAGATGAGCTATGGAAGATGAGCTATGAGCTATGGTGCCCTACTAATCACCGCCAACTTTTTCCATCCCAGAGTCTTAGAGTCAATGGGTACATGCACGATAACATCTCCACGCGTGTGGGTTGGAAGATGAGCTATGGAAACCATCAAAATTGCCCTACTAATCACCGCCAACTTTTTCCATCCCAGAGTCTCAGAGTCAGTGGCTACATGCACGATAACATCACCGCCCGTGTGGGTTGGAAGATGAGCTATGGAAGATGAGCTATGAGCTATGGTGCCCTACTAATCACCGCCAAATTTTTCCATCCCAGAGTCTTAGAGTCAATGGGTACATGCACGATAACATCTCCACGCGTGTGGGTTGGAAAATGAGCTATGGAAACCTTCAAAATTGCCCTACTAATCACCGCCAACTTTTTCCATCCCAGAGTCTTAGAGTCAATGGGTACATGCACGATAACATCTCCACGCGTGTGGGTTGGAAGATGAGCTATGGAAACCTTCAAAATTGCCCTACTAATCACCGCCAACTTTTTCCATCCCAGAGTCTTAGAGTCAATGGGTACATGCACGATAACATCTCCACGCGTGTGGGTTGGAAGATGAGCTATGGAAACCTTCAAAATTGCCCTACTAATCACCGCCAACTTTTTCCATCCCAGAGTCTCAGAGTCAATGGGTACATGCACGATAACATCTCCACGCGTGTGGGTTGGAAGATGAGCTATGGAAGATGAGCTATGAGCTATGGTGCCCTACTAATCACCGCCAACTTTTTCCATCCCAGAGTCTTAGAGTCAATGGGTACATGCACGATAACATCTCCACGCGTGTGGGTTGGAAGATGAGCTATGAGCTATGGTGCCATACTAATCACCGCCAACTTTTGCCATCCCAGAGTCTTAGAGTCAATAGGTACATGCACGATAACATCTCCACGCGTGTGGGTTGGAAGATGAGCTATGGAAACCTTCAAAATTGCCCTACTAATCACCGCCAACTTTTTCCATCCCAGAGTCTTAGAGTCAGTGGGTACATGCACGATAACATCTCCACGCGTGTGGGTTGGAAGATGAGCTATGAGCTATGGTGCCCTACTAATCACCGCCAACTTTTGCCATCCCAGAGTCTTAGAGTCAATAGGTACATGCACGATAACATCTCCACGCGTGTGGGTTGGAAGATGAGCTATGGAAACCTTCAAAATTGCCCTACTAATCACCGCCAACTTTTTCCATCCCAGAGTCTTAGAGTCAATGGGTACATGCACGATAACATCTCCACGCGTGTGGGTTGGAAGATGAGCTATGGAAACCTTCAAAATTGCCCTACTAATCACCGCCAACTTTTTCCATCCCAGAGTCTCAGAGTCAATGGGTACATGCACGATAACATCTCCACGCGTGTGGGTTGGAAGATGAGCTATGGAAGATGAGCTATGAGCTATGGTGCCCTACTAATCACCGCCAACTTTTTCCATCCCAGAGTCTTAGAGTCAATGGGTACATGCACGATAACATCTCCACGCGTGTGGGTTGGAAGATGAGCTATGGAAACCTTCAAAATTGCCCTACTAATCACCGCCAACTTTTTCCATCCCAGAGTCTTAGAGTCAGTGGCTACATGCACGATAACATCTCCACGCGTGTGGGTTGGAAGATGAGCTATGGAAGATGAGCTATGAGCTATGGTGCCCTACTAATCACCGCCAACTTTTTCCATCCCAGAGTCTTAGAGTCAGTGGGTACATGCACGATAACATCTCCACGCGTGTGGGTTGGAAGATGAGCTATGGAAGATGAGCTATGAGCTATGGTACCCTACTAATTACCGCCAACTTTTTCCATCCCAGAGTCTTAGAGTCAGTGGGTACATGCACGATAACATCTCCACGCGTGTGGGTTGGAAGATGAGTTATGGAAGATGAGCTATGAGCTATGGTGCCCTACTAATCACCGCCAACTTTTTCCATCCCAGAGTCTTAGAGTCAGTGGGTACATGCACGATAACATCTCCACGCGTGTGGGTTGGAAGATGAGCTATGGAAGATGAGCTATGAGCTATGGTGCCCTACTAATCACCGCCAACTTTTTCCATCCCAGAGTCTTAGAGTCAATAGGTACATGCACGATAACATCTCCACGCGTGCGGATTGGAAGATGAGCTATGGAAGATGAGCTATGAGCTATGGTACCCTACTAATCACCGCCAACTTTTTCCATCCCAGAGTCTCAGAGTCAATGGGTACATGCACGATAACATCTCCACGCGTGTGGGTTGGAAGATGAGCTATGGAAGATGAGCTATGGAAGATGAGCTATGGAAGATGAGCTATGAGCTATGGTGCCCTACTAATCACCGCCAACTTTTTCCATCCCAGAGTCTTAGAGTCAGTGGGTACATGCACGATAACATCTCCACGCGTGTGGGTTGGAAGATGAGCTATGGAAGATGAGCTATGAGCTATGGTGCCCTACTAATCACCGCCAACTTTTGCCATCCCAGAGTCTCAGAGTCAATGGGTACATGCACGATAACATCACCACCCGTGTGGGTTGGAAGATGAGCTATGGAAGATGAGCTATGGAAGATGAGCTATGAGCTATGGTGCCCTACTAATCACCGCCAACTTTTTCCATCCCAGAGTCTTAGAGTCAATGGGTACATGCACGATAACATTTCCACGCGTGTGTGTTGGAAGATGAGCTATGGAAACCTTCAAAATTGCCCTACTAATCACCGCCAACTTTTTCCATCCCAGAGTCTCAGAGTCAGTGGCTACATGCACGATAACATCTCCACGCGTGTGGGTTGGAAGATGAGCTATGGAAGATGAGCTATGAGCTATGGTGCCCTACTAATCACCGCCAACTTTTTCCATCCCAGAGTCTTAGAGTCAGTGGGTACATGCACGATAACATCTCCACGCGTGTGGGTTGGAAGATGAGCTATGGAAGATGAGCTATGGGCTATGGTGCCCTACTAATCACCGCCAACTTTTTCCATCCCAGAGTCTTAGAGTCAATGGGTACATGCACGATAACATCTCCACACGTGGGGGTTGGAAAATTAGCTATGGAAACCTTAAAAATTGCCCTACTGACCACCGCCAACTTTTTCCATCCCAGAGTCTCAGAGTCAATGGGTACATGCACGATAACATCTCCACGCGTGTGGGTTGGAAAATGAGCTATGGAAGATGAGCTATGAGCTATGGTGCCCTACTAATCACCGCCAACTTTTTCCATCCCAGAGTCTTAGAGTCAGTGGGTACATGCGCGATAACATCTCCACCCGTGTGGGTTGGAAGATGAGCTATGGAAACCTTAAAAATTGCCCTGCTGACCACCGCCAACTTTTTCCATCCCAGAGTCTTAGAGTCAATGGGTACATGCACGATAATATCTCCACGTGTGTGGGTTGGAAGATGAGCTATGGAAACCTTCAAAATTGCCCTACTAATCACCGCCAACTTTTTCCATCCCAGAGTCTTAGAGTCAGTGGCTACATGCACGATAACATCTCCACGCGTGTGGGTTGGAAGATGAGCTATGGAAGATGAGCTATGAGCTATGGTGCCCTACTAATCACCGCCAACTTTTTCCATCCCAGAGTCTTAGAGTCAGTGGGTACATGCACGATAACATCACCGCCCGTGTGGATTGGAAGATGAGCTATGGAAGCGTTCAAAATTGCCCTACTGACCACCGCCAACTTTTTCCATCCCAGAGTCTCAGAGTCAATGGGTACATGCACGATAACATCTCCACGCGTGTGGGTTGGAAAATGAGCTATGGAAGATGAGCTATGAGCTATGGTGCCCTACTAATCACCGCCAACTTTTTCCATCCCAGAGTCTTAGAGTCAGTGGGTACATGCACGATAACATCTCCACCCGTGTGGGTTGGAAGATGAGCTATGGAAACCTTAAAAATTGCCCTGCTGACCACCGCCAACTTTTTCCATCCCAGAGTCTTAGAGTCAATGGGTACATGCACGATAATATCTCCACGTGTGTGGGTTGGAAGATGAGCTATGGAAACCTTCAAAATTGCCCTACTAATCACCGCCAACTTTTTCCATCCCAGAGTCTTAGAGTCAGTGGCTACATGCACGATAACATCTCCACGCGTGTGGGTTGGAAGATGAGCTATGGAAGATGAGCTATGAGCTATGGTGCCCTACTAATCACCGCCAACTTTTTCCATCCCAGAGTCTTAGAGTCAGTGGGTACATGCACGATAACATCACCGCCCGTGTGGATTGGAAGATGAGCTATGGAAGCGTTCAAAATTGCCCTACTGACCACCGCCAACTTTTTCCATCCCAGAGTCTCAGAGTCAATGGGTACATGCACGATAACATCTCCACGCGTGTGGGTTGGAAGATGAGCTATGGAAACCTTAAAAATTGCCCTGCTGACCACCGCCAACTTTTTCCATCCCAGAGTCTTACAGTCAATGGGTACATGCACGATAACATCTCCACGCGTGTGGGTTGGAAGATGAGCTATGGAAACCTTCAAAATTGCCCTACTAATCACCGCCAACTTTTTCCATCCCAGAGTCTCAGAGTCAATGGGTACGTGCACGATACCATCTCCACGCGTGTGGGTTGGAAAATGAGCTATGGAAGATGAGCTATGAGTTATGGTGCCCTACTAATCACCGCCAACTTTTTCCATCCCAGAGTCTTAGAGTCAGTGGGTACATGCACGATAACATCTCCACGCGTGTGGGTTGGAAGATGAGCTGTGGAAGATGAGCTATGAGCTATGGTGCCCTACTAATCACCGCCAACTTTTTCCATCCCAGAGTCTTAGAGTCAGTGGGTACATGCACGATAACATCTCCACGCGTGTGGGTTGGAAGATGAGCTATGGAAGATGAGCTATGAGCTATGGTGCCCTACTAATCACCGCCAACTTTTTCCATCCCAGAGTCTTAGAGTCAATGGGTACATGCACGATAACATCTCCACGCGTGTGGGTTGGAAGATGAGCTATGGAAGATCAGCTATGAGCTATGGTGCCCTACTAATCACCGCCAACTTCTTCCATCCCAGAGTCTCAGAGTCAATGGGTACATGCACGATAACATCTCCACGCGTGTGGGTTGGAAAATGAGCTATGGAAGATGAGCTATGAGCTATGGTGCCCTACTAATCACCGCCAACTTTTTCAATCCCAGAGTCTTAGAGTCAATGGGTACATGCACGATAACATCTCCACGCGTGTGGGTTGGAAGATGAGCTATGGAAGATGAGCTATGAGGTATGGTGCCCTACTAATCACCGCCAACTTTTTCCATCCCAGAGTCTTAGAGTCAATGGGTACATGCACGATAACATCTCCACGCGTGTGGGTTGGAAAATGAGCTATGGAAGATGAGCTATGAGCTATGGTGCCCTACTAATCACCGCCAACTTTTTCCATCCCAGAGTCTTAGAGTCAGTGGCTACATGCACGATAACATCTCCACGCGTGTGGGTTGGAAGATGAGCTATGGAAGATGAGCTATGAGCTATGGTGCCCTACTAATCACCGCCAACTTTTTCCATCCCAGAGTCTCAGAGTCAATGGGTACATGCACGATAACATCTCCACGCGTGTGGGTTGGAAGATGAGCTATGGAAGATGAGCTATGAGCTATGGTGCCCTACTAATCACCGCCAACTTTTTCCATCCCAGAGTCTTAGAGTCAATGGGTACATGCACGATAACATCTCCACGCGTGTGGGTTGGAAGATGAGCTATGGAAACCTTAAAAATTGCCCTACTAATCACCGCCAACTTTTTCCATCCCAGAGTCTCAGAGTAAATGGGTACATGCACGAAAACATCTCCACGCGTGTGGGTTGGAAAATGAGCTATGGAAGATGAGCTATGAGCTATGGTGCCCTACTAATCACCGCCAACTTTTGCCATCCCAGAGTCTCAGAGTCAATGGGTACATGCACGATAACATCACCACCCGTGTGGGTTGGAAGATGAGCTATGGAAGATGAGCTATGGAAGATGAGCTATGAGCTATGGTGCCCTACTAATCACCGCCAACTTTTTCCATCCCAGAGTCTTAGAGTCAATGGGTACATGCACGATAACATCTCCACGCGTGTGGGTTGGAAGATGAGCTATGGAAACCTTCAAAATTGCCCTACTAATCACCGCCAACTTTTTCCATCCCAGAGTCTCAGAGTCAGTGGGTACATGCACGATAACATCTCCACGCGTGTGGGTTGGAAGATGAGCTATGAGCTATGGTGCCCTACTAATCACCGCCAACTTTTTCCATCCCAGAGTCTTAGAGTCAGTGGGTACATGCACGATAACATCTCCACGCGTGTGGGTTGGAAGATGAGCTATGGAAGATGAGCTATGAGCTATGGTGCCCTACTAATCACCGCCAACTTTTTCCATCCCAGAGTCTTAGAGTCAGTGGGTACATGCACGATAACATCTCCACGCGTGTGGGTTGGAAGATGAGCTATGGAAGATGAGCTATGAGCTATGGTGCCCTACTAATCACCGCCAACTTTTTCCATCCCAGAGTCTTAGAGTCAATGGGTACATGCACGATAACATCTCCACGCGTGTGGGTTGGAAGATGAGCTATGGAAACCTTCAAAATTGCCCTACTAATCACCGCCAACTTTTTCCATCCCAGAGTCTCAGAGTCAATGGGTACATGCACGATAACATCTCCACGCGTGTGGGTTGGAAGATGAGCTATGGAAGATGAGCTATGAGCTATGGTGCCCTACTAATCACCGCCAACTTTTTCCATCCCAGAGTCTTAGAGTCAGTGGGTACATGCACGATAACATCTCCACGCGTGTGGGTTGGAAGATGAGCTATGGAAGATGAGCTATGAGCTATGGTGCCCTACTAATCACCGCCAACTTTTTCCATCCCAGAGTCTTAGAGTCAGTGGGTACATGCACGATAACATCTCCACGCGTGTGGGTTGGAAGATGAGCTATGGAAGCGTTCAAAATTGCCCTACTGACCACCGACAACTTTTTCGATCCCAGAGTCTCAGAGTCAATGGGTACATGCACGATAACATCTCCACGCGTGTGGGTTGGAAGATGAGCTATGGAAGATGAGCTATGAGCTATGGTGCCCTACTAATCACCGCCAACTTTTTCCATCCCAGAGTCTTAGAGTCAATGGGTACATGCACGATAACATCTCCACGCGTGTGGGTTGGAAGATGAGCTATGGAAACCTTCAAAATTGCCCTACTGACCACGGCCAACTTTTTCCATCCCAGATTCTTAGAGTCAATAGGTACATGCACGATAACATCTCCACGCGTGTGGGTTGGAAGATGAGCTATGGAAACCTTCAAAATTGCCCTACTGACCACGGCCAACTTTTTCCATCCCAGATTCTTAGAGTCAATAGGTACATGCACGATAACATCTCCACGCGTGTGGGTTGGAAGATGAGCTATGGAAGATGAGCTATGAAAGATGAGCTATGAGCTATGGTGCCCTACTAATCACCGCCAACTTTTTCCATCCCAGAGTCTTAGGGTCAGTGGCTACATGCACGATAACATCTCCACGCGTGTGGGTTGGAAGATGAGCTATGGAAGATGAGCTATGAGCTATGGTGCCCTACTACTCACGCCAACTTTTTCCATCCCAGAGTCTCAGAGTCAATGGGTACATGCACGATAATATCTCCACGCGTGTGGGTTGGAAGATGAGCTATGGAAACCTTCAAAATTGCCCTACTGACCACGGCCAACTTTTTCCATCCCAGAGTCTTAGAGTCAATAGGTACATACACGATAACATCTCCACGCGTGTGGGTTGGAAGATGAGTTATGGAAGATGAGCTATGAGCTATGGTGCCCTACTAATCACCGCCAACTTTTTCCATCCCAGAGTCTTAGAGTCAGTGGGTACATGCACGATAACATCTCCACGCGTGGGGGTTGGAAGATGAGCTATGGAAGCGTTCAAAATTGCCCTACTGACCACCGCCAACTTTTTCCATCCCAGAGTCTCAGAGTCAATGGGTACATGCACGATAACATCTCCACGCGTGTGGGTTGGAAGATGAGCTATGGAAGATGAGCTATGAGCTATGGTGCCCTACTAATCACCGCCAACTTTTTCCATCCCAGAGTCTTAGAGTCAATGGGTACATGCACGATAACATCTCCACGCGTGTGGGTTGGAAGATGAGCTATGGAAACCTTCAAAATTGCCCTACTGACCACGGCCAACTTTTTCCATCCCAGATTCTTAGAGTCAATAGGTACATGCACGATAACATCTCCACGCGTGTGGGTTGGAAGATGAGCTATGGAAGATGAGCTATGAAAGATGAGCTATGAGCTATGGTGCCCTACTAATCACCGCCAACTTTTTCCATCCAGAGTCTTAGAGTCAGTGGGTACATGCACGATAACATCTCCACGCGTGTGGGTTGGAAGATGAGCTATGGAAGCGTTCAAAATTGCCCTACTGACCACCGCCAACTTTTTCCATCCCAGAGTCTCAGAGTCAATGGGTACATGCACGATAACATCTCCACGCGTGTGGGTTGGAAGATGAGCTATGGAAGATGAGCTATGAGCTATGGTGCCCTACTAATCACCGCCAACTTTTTCCATCCCAGAGTCTTAGAGTCAATGGGTACATGCACGATAACATCTCCACGCGTGTGGGTTGAAGATGAGCTATGGAAGATGAGCTATGAGCTATGGTGCCCTACTACTCAACGCCAACTTTTTCCATCCGAGAGTCTTAGAGTCAATAGGTACATGCACGATAACATCTCCACGCGTGTGGGTTGGAAGATGAGCTATGGAAGATGAGCTATGAGCTATGGTGCCCTACTAATCACCGCCAACTTTTTCCATCCCAGAGTCTTAGAGTCAATGGGTACATGCACGATAACATCTCCACGCGTGTGGGTTGGAAGATGAGCTATGGAAACCTTCAAAATTGCCCTACTAATCACCGCCAACTTTTTCCATCCCAGAGTCTCAGAGTCAATGGGTACATGCACGATAACATCTCCACGCGTGTGGGTTGGAAGATGAGCTATGGAAGATGAGCTATGAGCTATGGTGCCCTACTACTCAACGCCAACTTTTTCCATCCCAGAGTCTTAGAGTCAATAGGTACATGCACGATAACATCTCCACGCGTGTGGGTTGGAAGATGAGCTATGGAAGATGAGCTATGAGCTATGGTGCCCTACTAATCACCGCCAACTTTTTCCATCCCAGAGTCTTAGATTCAGTGGGTACATGCACGATAAC
>CAKAIZ010000324.1:40000-55000 GCA_916610145.1 Eristalis arbustorum | reverse complement strand
TCTACTACCAGATGTCCATTTCCATCCCGACAGGCTTCTGTCCGAGTTTTATATCCATTGGATAATTGTTTTACCCTTTGATAAAACTTTCGGACGTCATTCCTGCCATAACACCTCTCCATCTCCTCGACCGCGCGCTTCTCATGCTCTTTCTTTTTTCTTCTGAGAAGCCGGTGCTCTTCCCTTCTCTTCTGTTCGTAGAGCTCACGAACAGCCCTCGTTGTTCGATGCAGCGTTGCCTTGTAGGCCTCCTGTTTGGCTGCATGTGCCTGCCTGCATTCGTCGTCAAACCATGGGTTCCTTCTAGGTGGTGTCGTAAAACCCAGCACATCAGTGGCAGCTTCTTTGATGGCTTCTTGACAACGACTCCATTCTTCTTCGATGGTTTGTGCAGGCGGCGTCGAACTAACAGAGAGTTTCTGGGAGACTCGGTCGGCAAAGACCCTGGCAGTCCGCTGCGATTGTAGCTTTGCGACGTCAAACCGTGGTGTTCGTTCTCGACTCCGTTGTTCTCGTGATATCCTGATTCTTACCTTGGCTACAACAAGGAAATGGTCCGAGTCAACATTGGCTCCTCGGAAAGTTCGGACATCGAGAATGCTGGATGAGTGTCTGACGTCGATCGCAACGTGATCAATCTGGTTGACGGTTGATTGATCTGGGGACCGCCATGTCCCTTTATGGATGTTGAGGTGTGGGAACCGCGTGCTAGCAACAGAGAGGTTACGTCCCATGACAAAGTCCACCAGCCTTAGTCCGTTACTGGACGTGGTGTCGAGTAGGCTGTGTTTCCCTATGACTTTAGCAAAGATTTCTTCTTTACCCAGCTTAGCATTGAAATCTCCTAGAACGATCTTGGTGTCAAAGCTGGGGCATTGATCGTATGTTCTTTCTAGGAGATCATAGAAGTCATCTTTGCTACTATCATCTTTGTCCTCTGTCGGGGCGTGGGCGCATATCAGGCTGATGTTGCCGAATGTAGCCTTGATGCGGATTGTTATGAGGCGTTCGCTTTTACAGTCAAAGCTTAAGACTTTTTGCCTAAGTCTGCCTCGAACAACAAATCCACATCCAAATAAGCGCCTCTCTCTGCTGCAATCACCGTAGTAGATGTCGCAGTTTTTCATCTTCTTCTTGCCCGGCCCATTCCATCGCACTTCCTGGATGGCGGTGATATCTGCTTTATAGCAGTCAAGGGCCTCCGCGAGTTCTTCGGCTGCACGTGGCCTGTTAAGAGACCTCACATTCCACGTGCAGAACCGAAAAGCATGGTCATTTGTTCGTTTGCTGGGGTCGTCAACAGTAGATCGGTCAGTATCCGAGGCAAGTAGTCGTCTCTGAACAAAATTTTTTTTTACGTGGTGAGGGCGTTAACCCCACGCACAACCCCAAGCTGGGAGGCCAGGCCCATTTATTTTACCCTTGGGCGAAGGGTCCGGATGACTCCGGTATCGGTAACCTCGCTGAGGTTGTGAGTGCCGCCGTTGACCCTACACGATAGGGTTCCTCCGCCGCCAACTCTACTCCAAAATCCCGATATGACCTTGAAGGCAACCTTTTAGATCTGAGCTCCGAATATGTCAGAGTAGCTCTAAAAGGAGGTGTACCAGGTAGCTCTGGATGTCGCCGTTGGCTAATCTGATGATAAGCTCCTCCGCCGCCATCCGTAGAGAAGATGAGCCCTGATACAGACTCATCCACTCTCCCCCTCTCTCGTTTGCAGCCGCCAATGACGTCCCACGGGGGTTGGGTACCCCATCTTCAGTCGAAGGTTCTCGGCTCCCGGATTTCACCACGGGGAGGTGAGAGTAGGAGTTCATTGACAGAGGCTAAGTGCAGACGCCTGTGCCTGCATAAGTCGCTTGTCAACGCTTCGAAATCCTATATATATATATATAAAATAAAAATATTGAGAAAATAATCAGATTTTCCATGAAAAAAGTAGGTAAAAGAGCAGAAAAAGTTATATGAAAAGAAGAAACTAGTAAAAATCACAGGAAAAAGTTGGTTAAAGATCAAAAACGTTCATACTAGTATAGGAAATGCGGGTTTCAGCGCAGTATATATATATAATATAAAAATATTGAGAAAATAATCAGATTTTCAATGAAAAAAGTAGGTAAAAGAGCAGAAAAAGTTATATGAAAAGAAGAAACTAGTAAAAATCACAGGAAAAAGTTGGTTAAAGATCAAAAACGTTCATACTAGTATAGGAAATGCCGGTTTCAGCGCAGTATATATATATATAATATAAAAATATTTAGAAAATAATCAGATTTTCCATGAAAAATGTAGGTAAAAGAGCAGAAAAAGTTATATGAAAAGAAGAATCTAGTAAAAATCACAGGAAAAAGTTGGTTAGAGATCAAAAACTTTCATAGTAGTTTAGGAAATGCGGGTTTCAGCGCAGTATATATATATATATATATATAATATAAAAATATTGAGAAAATAATCAGATTTTCCATGAAAAAAGTAGGTAAAAGAGCAGAAAAAGTTATATGAAAAGAAGAAACTAGTAAAAATCACAGGAAAAAGTTGGTTAAAGATTAAAAACTTTCATAGTAGTTTAGGAAATGCGGGTTTCAGCGCAGTATATATATATATATATTATATAAAAATATTGAGAAAACAATCTGATTTTCCATGAAAAAAGTAGGTAAAAGAGCAGAAAAAGTTATATGAAAAGAAGAAACTAGTAAAAATCACAGGAAAAAGTTGGTTAAAGATCAAAAACTTTCATAGTAGTTTAGGAAATGCGGGTTTCAGCGCAGTATATATATATATAATATAAAAATATTGAGAAAATAATCAGATTTTCCATGACAAAAGTAGGTAAAAGAGCAGAAAAAGTTATATGAAAAGAAGAAACTAGTAAAAATCACAGGAACAAGTTGGTTAACGATCAAAAACTTTCATACTAGTATAGGAAATGCGGGTTTCAGAGCAGTATATATGTGTATATAATATAAAAATATTGAGAAAATAATCAGATTTTCCATGAAAAAAGTAGGTAAAAGAGCAGAAAAAGTTATATGAAAAGAAGAAACTAGTAAAAATCACAGGAAAAAGTTGGTTAAAGATCAAAAACTTTCATACTAGTATAGGAAATGCGGGTTTCAGCGCAGTATATATATAAAAATAGCAGTATAATATAAAAATATTGAGAAAATAATCAGATTTTCCATGAAAAATGTAGGTAAAAGAGCAGAAAAAGTTATATGAAAAGAAGAAACTAGTAAAAATCACTGGAAAAAGTTGGTTAAAGATCAAAAACTTTCATACTAGTATAGGAAATGCGGGTTTAAGCGCAGTATATATATATATATAATAAACAAATATTGAGAAAATAATCAGATTTTCCATGAAAAATGTAGGTAAAAGAGCAGAAAAAGTTATATGAAAAGAAGAAACTAGTAAAAATCACAGGAAAAAGTTGGTTAAAGATCAAAAACTTTCATAGTAGTTTAGGAAATGCGGGTTTCAGCGCAGTATATATATAAAAATAGCAGTATAATATAAAACTATTGAAGTTGAAACGTTCATACTAGTATAGGAAATGCGGGTTTCAGCGCTGTATATATATATATATATAATATAAAAATATTGAGAAAATAATCAGATTTTCCATGAAAAAAGTAGGTAAAAGAGCAGAAAAAGTTATATGAAAAAAAGAAACTAGTAAAAATCACAGGAAAAAGTTGGTTAAAGATCAAAAACGTTCATACTAGTATAGGAAATGCGGGTTTCAGCGCAGTATATATATATATATATATATATATATATATATAATATAAAAATATTGAGAAAATAATCAGATTTTCCATGAAAAAAGTAGGTAAAAGAGCAGAAAAAGTTATATGAAAAGAAGAAACTAGTAAAAATCACAGGAAAAAGTTGGTTAAAGATCAAAAACTTTCATAGTAGTTTAGGAAATGCGGGTTTCAGCGCAGTATATATATAAAAATAGCAGTATAATATAAAAATATTGAGAAAATAATCAGATTTTCCATGAAAAATGTAGGTAAAAGAGCAGAAAAAATTATATGAAAAGAAGAAACTAGTAAAAATCACAGGAAAAAGTTGGTTAACACGTTCCTGCCAAGCTGTTTTTCACTAGGTGTCATTTCTACGCCGCGTGTACCGAAAACAGTACACGGTAAGCGCTTTAATAATTTTGTATAAATTCTTATTTTTTTGTTTTTGAGAGAATTTATATTATTTTTGAGATTATTAATGTTAAAACAAAAAAAAAAAACACGTTGGCGTAGAAATAAAGCTAAGCGTGTACTGTTTTCGGTACACGCGGCAGGGAACGTGTTAAAGATCAAAAACTTTGATAGTAGTTTTAGGAAATGCGGGTTTCAGCGCAGTATATATATATATATAATATAAAAATATTGAGAAAATAATCAGATTTTCCATGAAAAAAGTAGGTAAAAGAGCAGAAAAAGTTATATGAAAAGAAGAAACTAGGAAAAATCACAGGAAAAAGTTGGTTAAAGATCAAAAACTTTCATAGTAGTTTAGGAAATGCGGGTTTCAGCGCAGTATATATATATATAATATAAAAATATTGAGAAAATAATCAGATTTTCCATGAAAAAAGTAGGTAAAAGAGCAGAAAAAGTTATATGAAAAGAAGATTCTAGTAAAAATCACAGGAAAAAGTTGGTTAAAGATCAAAAACGTTCAAAGTAGTATAGGAAATGCGGGTTTCAGCGCAGTATATATATAAAAATAGCAGTATAATATAAAAATATTGAGAAAATAATCAGATTTTCCATGAACAAAGTAGGTAAAAGAGCAGAAAAAGTTATATGAAAAGAAGAAACTAGTAAAAATCACAGGAAAAAGTTGGTTAAAGATCAAAAACTTTCATACTAGTATAGGAAATGCGGGTTTCAGCGCAGTATATATATATATAAAATATAAAAATATTGAGAAAATAATCAGATTTTGAATGAAAAATGTAGTTAAAGAGCAGAAAAATATATAAGAAAAGAAGAAACTAGTAAAAATCACAGGAAAAAGTTGGTTAACGATCAAAAACTTTCATACTAGTATAGGAAATGCGGGTTTCAGAGCAGTATATATGTGTATATAATATAAAAATATTGAGAAAATAATCAGATTTTCCATGAAAAAAGTAGGTAAAAGAGCAGAAAAAGTTATATGAAAAGAAGAAACTAGTAAAAATCACAGGAAAAAGTTGGTTTAAGATCAAAAACTTTCATAGTAGTTTAGGAAATGCGGGTTTCAGCGCAGTATATATATATATATATATATATAATATAAAAATATTGAGAAAATAATCAGATTTTCCATGAAAAACGTAGGTAAAAGAGCAGACAAAGTTATATGAAAAGAAGAAACTAGTAAAAATCACAGGAAAAAGTTGGTTAAAGATCAAAAACGTTCATACTAGTATAGGAAATGCGGGTTTCAGCGCAGTATATATATATATATATAATATAAAAATATTGAGAAAATAATCAGATTTTCCATGAAAAAAGTAGGTAAAAGAGCAGAAAAAGTTATATGAAAAGAAGAAACTAGTAAAAATCACAGGAAAAAGTTGTTTAAAGATCAAAAACGTTCATACTAGTATAGGAAATGCGGGTTTCAGCGCAGTATATATATATATATATAATATAAAAATATTGAGAAAATAATCAGATTTTCCATGAAAAAAGTAGGTAAAAGAGCAGAAAAAGTTATATGAAAAGAAGAAACTAGTAAAAATCACAGGAAAAAGTTGGTTAAAGATCAAAAACGTTCATACTAGTATAGGAAATGCGGGTTTCAGCGCAGTATATATATATATATAATATAAAAATATTGAGAAAATAATCAGATTTTCCATGAAAAAGGTAGGTAAAAGAGCAGAAAAAGTTATATGAAAAGAAGAAACTAGTAAAAATCACAGGAAAAAGTTGGTTAAAGATCAAAAACTTTCATAGTAGATTAGGAAATGCGGGTTTCAGCGCAGTATATATATAAAAATAGCAGTATAATATAAAAATATTGAGAAAATAATCAGATTTTCCATGAAAAATGCAGGTAAAAGAGCAGAAAAAATGATATGAAAAGAAGAAACTAGTAAAAATCACAGGAAAAAGTTGGTTAAAGATCAAAAAGTTTCATAGTAGTTTGGGAAATGCGGGTTTCAGCGCAGTATATATATAAAAATAGCAGTATAATATAAAAATATTGAGAAAATAATCAGATTTTCCATGAAAAATGTAGGTAAAAGAGCAGAAAAAGTTATATGAAAAGAAGAATCTAGTAAAAATCACAGGAAAAAGTTGGTTAGAGATCAAAAACTTTCATAGTAGTTTAGGAAATGCGGGTTTCAGCGCAGTATATATATATATATATATATATAATATAAAAATATTGAGAAAATAATCAGATTTTTCCATGAAAAAAGTAGGTAAAAGAGCAGAAAAAGTTATATGAAAAGAAGAAACTAGTAAAAATCACAGAAAAATTGGTTAAAGATTAAAAACTTTCATAGTAGTTTAGGAAATGCGGGTTTCAGCGCAGTATATATATATATATATTATATAAAAATATTGAGAAAACAATCTGATTTTCCATGAAAAAAGTAGGTAAAAGAGCAGAAAAAGTTATATGAAAAGAAGAAACTAGTAAAAATCACAGGAAAAAGTTGGTTAAAGATCAAAAACTTTCATAGTAGTTTAGGAAATGCGGGTTTCAGCGCAGTATATATATATATAATATAAAAATATTGAGAAAATAATCAGATTTTCCATGACAAAAGTAGGTAAAAGAGCAGAAAAAGTTATATGAAAAGAAGAAACTAGTAAAAATCACAGGAAAAAGTTGGTTAACGATCAAAAACTTTCATACTAGTATAGGAA
The DNA here is from genome assembly GCA_916610145.1 of Eristalis arbustorum. Lineage (NCBI taxonomy): Eukaryota > Metazoa > Arthropoda > Insecta > Diptera > Syrphidae > Eristalis > Eristalis arbustorum. The sequence continues at coordinate 48,113 of CAKAIZ010000324.1, read as the reverse complement.
ATGCGGGTTTCAGAGCAGTATATATGTGTATATAATATAAAAATATTGAGAAAATAATCAGATTTTCCATGAAAAAAGTAGGTAAAAGAGCAGAAAAAGTTATATGAAAAGAAGAAACTAGTAAAAATCACAGGAAAAAGTTGGTTAAAGATCAAAAACTTTCATACTAGTATAGGAAATGCGGGTTTCAGCGCAGTATATATATAAAAATAGCAGTATAATATAAAAATATTGAGAAAATAATCAGATTTTCCATGAAAAATGTAGGTAAAAGAGCAGAAAAAGTTATATGAAAAGAAGAAACTAGTAAAAATCACTGGAAAAAGTTGGTTAAAGATCAAAAACTTTCATACTAGTATAGGAAATGCGGGTTTCAGCGCAGTATATATATATATATAATAAACAAATATTGAGAAAATAATCAGATTTTCCATGAAAAATGTAGGTTAAAGAGCAGAAAAAGTTATATGAAAAGAAGAAACTAGTAAAAATCACAGGAAAAAGTTGGTTAAAGATCAAAAACTTTCATAGTAGTTTAGGAAATGCGGGTTTCAGCGCAGTATATATATAAAAATAGCAGTATAATATAAAACTATTGAAGTTGAAACGTTCATACTAGTATAGGAAATGCGGGTTTCAGCGCTGTATATATATATATATATAATATAAAAATATTGAGAAAATAATCAGATTTTCCATGAAAAAAGTAGGTAAAAGAGCAGAAAAAGTTATATGAAAAAAAGAAACTAGTAAAAATCACAGGAAAAAGTTGGTTAAAGATCAAAAACGTTCATACTAGTATAGGAAATGCGGGTTTCAGCGCAGTATATATATATATATATATATATATATATATATATATATATAATATAAAAATATTGAGAAAATAATCAGATTTTCCATGAAAAAAGTAGGTAAAAGAGCAGAAAAAGTTATATGAAAAGAAGAAACTAGTAAAAATCACAGGAAAAAGTTGGTTAAAGATCAAAAACTTTCATAGTAGTTTAGGAAATGCGGGTTTCAGCGCAGTATATATATAAAAATAGCAGTATAATATAAAAATATTGAGAAAATAATCAGATTTTCCATGAAAAATGTAGGTAAAAGAGCAGAAAAAAATATATGGAAAGAAGAAACTAGTAAAAATCACAGGAAAAAGTTGGTTAACACGTTCCTGCCAAGCTGTTTTTCACTAGGTGTCATTTCTACGCCGCGTGTACCGAAAACAGTACACGGTAAGCGCTTTAATAATTTTGTATAAATTCTTATTTTTTTGTTTTTGAGAGAATTTATATTATTTTTGAGATTATTAATGTTAAAACAAAAAAAAAAAAACACGTTGGCGTAGAAATAAAGCTAAGCGTGTACTGTTTTCGGTACACGCGGCAGGGAACGTGTTAAAGATCAAAAACTTTCATAGTAGTTTAGGAAATGCGGGTTTCAGCGCAGTATATATATATATATAATATAAAAATATTGAGAAAATAATCAGATTTTCCATGAAAAAAGTAGGTAAAAGAGCAGAAAAAGTTATATGAAAAGAAGAAACTAGGAAAAATCACAGGAAAAAGTTGGTTAAAGATCAAAAACTTTCATAGTAGTTTAGGAAATGCGGGTTTCAGCGCAGTATATATATATATAATATAAAAATATTGAGAAAATAATCAGATTTTCCATGAAAAAAGTAGGTAAAAGAGCAGAAAAAGTTATATGAAAAGAAGATTCTAGTAAAAATCACAGGAAAAAGTTGGTTAAAGATCAAAAACGTTCAAAGTAGTATAGGAAATGCGGGTTTCAGCGCAGTATATATATAAAAATAGCAGTATAATATAAAAATATTGAGAAAATAATCAGATTTTCCATGAACAAAGTAGGTAAAAGAGCAGAAAAAGTTATATGAAAAGAAGAAACTAGTAAAAATCACAGGAAAAAGTTGGTTAAAGATCAAAAACTTTCATACTAGTATAGGAAATGCGGGTTTCAGCGCAGTATATATATATATAAAATATAAAAATATTGAGAAAATAATCAGATTTTGAATGAAAAATGTAGTTAAAGAGCAGAAAAATATATAAGAAAAGAAGAAACTAGTTAAAAATCACAGGAAAAAGTTGGTTAACGATCAAAAACTTTCATACTAGTATAGGAAATGCGGGTTTCAGAGCAGTATATATGTGTATATAATATAAAAATATTGAGAAAATAATCAGATTTTCCATGAAAAAAGTAGGTAAAAGAGCAGAAAAAGTTATATGAAAAGAAGAAACTAGTAAAAATCACAGGAAAAAGTTGGTTTAAGATCAAAAACTTTCATAGTAGTTTAGGAAATGCGGGTTTCAGCGCAGTATATATATATATATATATATATAATATAAAAATATTGAGAAAATAATCAGATTTTCCATGAAAAACGTAGGTAAAAGAGCAGACAAAGTTATATGAAAAGAAGAAACTAGTAAAAATCACAGGAAAAAGTTGGTTAAAGATCAAAAACGTTCATACTAGTATAGGAAATGCGGGTTTCAGCGCAGTATATATATATAATATATATAATATAAAAATATTGAGAAAATAATCAGATTTTCCATGAAAAAAGTAGGTAAAAGAGCAGAAAAAGTTATATGAAAAGAAGAAACTAGTAAAAATCACAGGAAAAAGTTGTTTAAAGATCAAAAACGTTTCATACTAGTATAAGTATAGGAAATGCGGGTTTCAGCGCAGTATATATATATATATATAATATAAAAAAATAATCAGATTTTCCATGAAAAAAGTAGGTAAAAGAGCAGAAAAAGTTATATGAAAAGAAGAAACTAGTAAAAATCACAGGAAAAAGTTGGTTAAAGATCAAAAACGTTCATACTAGTATAGGAAATGCGGGTTTCAGCGCAGTATATATATATATATAATATAAAAATATTGAGAAAATAATCAGATTTTCCATGAAAAGGTAGGTAAAAGAGCAGAAAAAGTTATATGAAAAGAAGAAACTAGTAAAAATCACAGGAAAAAGTTGGTTAAAGATCAAAAACTTTCATAGTAGTTTAGGAAATGCGGGTTTCAGCGCAGTATATATATAAAAATTAGCAGTATAATATAAAAATATTGAGAAAATAATCAGATTTTCCATGAAAAATGCAGGTAAAAGAGCAGAAAAAATGATATGAAAAGAAGAAACTAGTAAAAATCACAGGAAAAAGTTGGTTAAAGATCAAAAAGTTTCATAGTAGTTGGGAAATGCGGGTTTCAGCGCAGTATATATATAAAAATAGCAGTATAATATAAAAATATTGAGAAAATAATCAGATTTTCCATGAAAAATGTAGGTAAAAGAGCAGAAAAAGTTATATGAAAAGAAGAATCTAGTAAAAATCACAGGGAAAAAGTTGGTTAGAGATCAAAAACTTTCATAGTAGTTTAGGAAATGCGGGTTTCAGCGCAGTATATATATATATATATATATATATATATATAAAAATATTGAGAAAATAATCAGATTTTCCATGAAAAAAGTAGGTAAAAGAGCAGAAAAAAGTTATATGAAAAGAAGAAACTAGTAAAAATCACAGGAAAAAGTTGGTTAAAGATTAAAAACTTTCATAGTAGTTTAGGAAATGCGGGTTTCAGCGCAGTATATATATATATATATTATATAAAAATATTGAGAAAACAATCTGATTTTCCATGAAAAAAGTAGGTAAAAGAGCAGAAAAAGTTATATGAAAAGAAGAAAACTAGTAAAAATCACAGAGAAAAAGTTGGTTAAAGATCAAAAACTTTCATAGTAGTTTAGGAAATGCGGGTTTCAGCGCAGTATATATATATATAATATAAAAATATTGAGAAAATAATCAGATTTTCCATGACAAAAAGTAGGTAAAAGAGCAGAAAAAGTTATATGAAAAGAAGAAACTAGTAAAAATCACAGGAACAAGTTGGTTAACGATCAAAAACTTTCATACTAGTATAGGAAATGCGGGTTTCAGAGCAGTATATATGTGTATATAATATAAAAATATTGAGAAAATAATCAGATTTTCCATGAAAAAAGTAGGTAAAAGAGCAGAAAAAGTTATATGAAAAGAAGAAACTAGTAAAAATCACAGAAAAAAGTTGGTTAAAGATCAAAAACTTTCATACTAGTATAGGAAATGCGGGTTTCAGCGCAGTATATATATAAAAATAGCAGTATAATATAAAACTATTGAGAAAATAATCAGATTTTCCATGAAAAAATGTAGGTAAAAGAGCAGAAAAAGTTATATGAAAAGAAAGAAACTAGTAAAAATCACTGGAAAAAGTTGGTTAAAGATCAAAAACTTTCATACTAGTATAGGAAATGCGGGGTTTAAGCGCAGTATATATACATATACTAATAAACAAAATATTGAGAAAATAATCAGATTTTCCATGAAAAATGTAGGTAAAAGAGCAGAAAAAGTTATATGAAAAGAAGAAACTAGTAAAAATCACAGGAAAAAGTTGGTTAAAGATCAAAAATCTTCATAGTAGTTTAGGAAATGCGGGTTTCAGCGGCAGTATATATATAAAAATAGCAGTATAATATAAAACTATTGAAGTTGAAACGTTCATACTAGTATAGGAAATGCGGGTTTCAGCGCTGTATATATATATATATATAATATAAAAATATTGAGAAAATATCAGATTTTCCATGAAAAAAGTAGGTAAAAGAGCAGAAAAAGTTATATGAAAAGAAGAAACTAGTAAAAATCACAGGAAAAAGTTGGTTAAAGATCAAAAACGTTCATACTAGTATAGAAATGCGGGTTTCAGCGCAGTAATATATATATATATATATATATATATATATAATATAAAAATATTGAGAAAATAATCAGATTTTCCATGAAAAAAGTAGGTAAAAGAGCAGAAAAAGTTATATGAAAAGAAGAAACTAGTAAAAATCACAGGAAAAAGTTGGTTAAAGATCAAAAACTTTCATAGTAGTTTAGGAAATGCGGGTTTCAGCGCAGTATATATATAAAAATAGCAGTATAATATAAAAATATTGAGAAAATAATCAGATTTTCCATGAAAAATGTAGGTAAAAGAGCAGAAAAAATTATATGAAAAGAAGAAACTAGTAAAAATCACAGGAAAAAGTTGGTTAACACGTTCCTGCCAAGCTGTTTTTCACTAGGTGTCATTTCTACGCCGCGTGTACCGAAAACAGTACACGGTAAGCGCTTTAATAATTTTGTATAAATTCTTATTTTTTTGTTTTTGAGAGAATTTATATTATTTTTGAGATTATTAATGTTAAAACAAAAAAAAAAAACACGTTGGCGTAGAAATAAAGCTAAGCGTGTACTGTTTTCGGTACACGCGGCAGGGAACGTGTTAAAGATCAAAAACTTTGATAGTAGTTTAGGAAATGCGGGTTTCAGCGCAGTATATATATATATATAATATAAAAATATTGAGAAAATAATCAGATTTTCCATGAAAAAAGTAGGTAAAAGAGCAGAAAAAGTTATATGAAAAGAAGAAACTAGGAAAAATCACAGGAAAAAGTTGGTTAAAGATCAAAAACTTTCATAGTAGTTTAGGAAATGCGGGTTTCAGCGCAGTATATATATATATAATATAAAAATATTGAGAAAATAATCAGATTTTCCATGAAAAAAGTAGGTAAAAGAGCAGAAAAAGTTATATGAAAAGAAGATTCTAGTAAAAATCACAGGAAAAAGTTGGTTAAAGATCAAAAACGTTCAAAGTAGTATAGGAAATGCGGGTTTCAGCGCAGTATATATATAAAAATAGCAGTATAATATAAAAATATTGAGAAAATAATCAGATTTTCCATGAACAAAGTAGGTAAAAGAGCAGAAAAAGTTATATGAAAAGAAGAAACTAGTAAAAATCACAGGAAAAAGTTGGTTAAAGATCAAAAACTTTCATACTAGTATAGGAAATGCGGGTTTCAGCGCAGTATATATATATATAAAATATAAAAAAATTGAGAAAATAATCAGATTTTGAATGAAAAATGTAGTTAAAGAGCAGAAAAATATATAAGAAAAGAAGAAACTAGTAAAAATCACAGGAAAAAGTTGGTTAACGATCAAAAACTTTCATACTAGTATAGGAAATGCGGGTTTCAGAGCAGTATATATATATAATATAAAAATATTGAGAAAATAATCAGATTTTCCATGAAAAAAGTAGGTAAAAGAGCAGAAAAAGTTATATGAAAAGAAGAAACTAGTAAAAATCACAGGAAAAAGTTGGTTTAAGATCAAAAACTTTCATAGTAGTTTAGGAAATGCGGGTTTCAGCGCAGTATATATATATATATATATATATAATATAAAAATATTGAGAAAATAATCAGATTTTCCATGAAAAAACGTAGGTAAAAGAGCAGAAAAAGTTATATGAAAAGAAGAAACTAGTAAAAATCACAGGAAAAAGTTGTTTAAAGATCAAAAACGTTCATACTAGTATAGGAAATGCGGGTTTCAGCGCAGTATATATATATATATATAATATAAAAATATTGAGAAAATAATCAGATTTTCCATGAAAAAAGTAGGTAAAAGAGCAGAAAAAGTTATATGAAAAGAAGAAACTAGTAAAAATCACAGGAAAAAGTTGGTTAAAGATCAAAAACGTTCATACTAGTATAGGAAATGCGGGTTTCAGCGCAGTATATATATATATAATATAAAAATATTGAGAAAATAATCAGATTTTCCATGAAAAAGGTAGGTAAAAGAGCAGAAAAAGTTATATGAAAAGAAGAAACTAGTAAAAATCACAGGAAAAAGTTGGTTAAAGATCAAAAACTTTCATAGTAGTTTAGGAAATGCGGGTTTCAGCGCAGTATATATATAAAAATAGCAGTATAATATAAAAATATTGAGAAAATAATCAGATTTTCCATGAAAAATGCAGGTAAAAGAGCAGAAAAAAATGATATGAAAAGAAGAAACTAGTAAAAATCACAGGAAAAAGTTGGTTAAAGATCAAAAAGTTTCATAGTAGTTTGGGAAATGCGGGTTTCAGCGCAGTATATATATAAAAATAGCAGTATAATATAAAAATATCGAGAAAATAATCAGATTTTCCATGAAAAATGTAGGTAAAAGACCAGAAAAAGTTATATGAAAAGAAGAAACTAGTAAAAATCACAGGAAAAAGTTGGTTAAAGATAAAAAGCTTTCATAGTAGTTTAGGAAATGCGGGTTTCAGCGCAGTATATATATAAAAATAGCAGTATAATATAAAAATATTGAGAAAATAATCAGATTTCCCATGAAAAAAGTAGGTAAAAGAAAAGAAAAAGTTATATGAAAAGAAGAAGCTAGTTAAAATCACAGGAAAAAGTTGGTTAAAGATCAACAACATTCATACTAGTATAGGAAATGCGGGTTTCAGCGCAGTAAATATATATATAATATAAAAATATTGAGAAAATAATCAGATTTTCCATGAAAAAAGTTGGTAAAAGAGCAGAAAAAGTTATATGAAAAGAAGAAACTAGTAAAAATCACAGCAAAAAGTTTCCTAAAGATCAAAAACTTTCATAGTAGTTTAGGAAATGCGGGTTTCAACGCAGTATATATATAAAAATAGCAGTATAATATAAAAATATTGTGAAAATAATCAGATTTTGAATGAAAAATGTATATAAAAGAGCAGAAAAAGTTATATGAAAAGAAGAAACTAGTAAAAATCACAGGAAAAAGTTGGTTAAAGATCAAAAAGTTTCATAGTAGTTTGGGAATTGCGGGTTTCAGCGCAGTATATATATAAAAATAGCAGTATAATATAAAAATATTGAGAAAATAATCAGATTTTCCATGAAAAATGTAGGTAAAAGACCAGAAAAAGTTATATGAAAAGAAGAAACTAGTAAAAATCACAGGAAAAAGTTGGTTAAAGATAAAAAGCTTTCATAGTAGTTTAGGAAATGCGGGTTTCAGCGCAGTATATATATAAAAATAGCAGTATAATATAAAAATATTGAGAAAATAATCAGATTTCCCATGAAAAAAGTAGGTAAAAGAGCAGAAAAAGTTATATGAAAAGAAGAAACTAGTAAAAATCACAGGAAAAAGTAGGTTAAAGATCAAAAACTTTCATA
>CAKAIZ010000324.1:0-37500 GCA_916610145.1 Eristalis arbustorum | reverse complement strand
TGGTTAAAGATCAACAACTTTCATACTAGTATAGGAAATGCGGGTTTCAGCGAAGTAAATATATATATAATATAAAAATATTGAGAAAATAATCAGATTTTCCATGAAAAAAGTAGGTAAAAGAGCAGAAAAAGTTATATGAAAAGAAGAAACTAGTAAAAATCACAGGAAAAAGTTGGTTAAAGATCAAAAACTTTCATAGTAGTTAAGGAAATGCGGGTTTCAGCGCAGTATATATATAAAAATAGCAGTATAATATAAAAATATTGAGAAAATAATCAGATTTTGAATGAAAAATGTAGGTAAAAGAGCAGAAAAAGTTATATGAAAAGAAGAAACTAGTAAAAATCAGAGGAAAAAGTTGGTTAAAGATCAAAAAGTTTCATAGTAGTTTGGGAAATGCGGGTTTCAGCGCAGTATATATATAAAAATAGCAGTATAATATAAAAATATTGAGAAAATAATCAGATTTTCCATGAAAAATGTAGGTAAAAGACCAGAAAAAGTTATATGAAAAGAAGAAACTAGTAAAAATCACAGGAAAAAGTTGGTTAAAGATCAAAAACTTTCATAGTAGTTTAGGAAATGCGGGTTTCAGCGCAGTATATATATATATATATAATATAAAAATATTGAGAAAATAATCAGATTTTCCATGAAAAAAGTAGGTAAAAGAGCCGAAAAAGTTATATGAAAAGAAGAAACTAGTAAAAATCACAGGAAAAAGTTGGTTAAAGATCAAAAACTTTCATAGTAGTTTAGGAAATGCGGGTTTCAGCGCAGTATATATATATATATATATATATATATATAATATAAAAATATTGAGAAAATAATCAGATTTTCCATGAAAAAAGTAGGTAAAAGAGCAGAAAAAGTTATATGAAAAGAAGAAACTAGTAAAAATCACAGGAAAAAGTTAGTTAAAGATCAAAAACTTTCATACTAGTATAGGAAATGCGGGTTTCAGCGCAGTATATATATAAAAATAGCAGTATAATATAAAAATATTGAGAAAATAATCAGATTTCCCATGAAAAAAGTAGGTAAAAGAGCAGAAAAAGTTATATGAAAAGAAGAAACTAGTAAAAATCACAGGAAAAAGTTGGTTAAAGATCAAAAACTTTCATAGTAGTTTAGGAAATGCGGGTTTCAGCGCAGTGTATATATAAAAATAACAGTATAATATAAAAATATTGAGAAAATAATCAGATTTTCCATGAAAAAAGTAGGTAAAGGAGCAGAAAAAGTTATATGAAAAGAACAAACTAGTAAAAATCATAGGAAAAAGTTGGTTAAAGATCGAAAACGTTCATACTAGTATAGGAAATGCGGGTTTCAGCGCAGTATATATATATATATATATATAATATAAAAATATTGAGAAAATAATCACATTTTCCATGAAAAAAGTAGGTAAAAGAGCAGAAAAAGTTATATGAAAAGAAGAAACTAGTAAAAATCACAGGAAAAAGTTGGTTAAAGATCAAAAACTTTCATAGTAGTTTAGGAAATGCGGGTTTCAGCGCAGTATATATATAAAAATAGCAGTATAATATAAAAAAATTGAGAAAATAATCAGATTTTCCATGAAAAATGTAGGTAAAAGAGCAGAAAAAGTTATATGAAAAGAAGAAACTAGTAAAAATCACAGGAAAAAGTTGGTTGAAGATCAAAAACTTTCATAGTAGTTTAGGAAATGCGGGTTTCAGCGCAGTATATATATATATATAATAAAAAAATATTAAGAAAATAATCAGATTTTCCATTAAAAGAAGTATGTAAAAGAGCAGAAAAAGTTATATGAAAAGAAGAAACTAGTAAAATTCACAGGAAAAAGTTGGTTAAAGATCAAAAACTTTCAAGTAGTTTAGGAAATGCGGGTTTCAGCGCAGTATATATATATATAATATAAAAATATTGAGAAAATAATCAGATTTTCCATGAAAAAAGTAGGTAAAAGAGCAGAAAAAGTTATATGAAAAGAAGAAACTAGTAAAAATCACAGGAAAAAGTTGGTTGATCAAAAACTTTCATACTAGTATAGGAAATGCGGGTTTCAGCGCAGTATATATATATATATAATATAAAAATATTGAGAAAATAAACAGATTTTCCATGAAAAATGTAGGTAAAAGAACAGAAAAAGTTATATGAAAAGAAGAAACTAGTAAAAATCACAGGAAAAAGATGGTTAAAGATCAAAAACTTTCATACTAGTATAGGAAATGCGGGTTTCAGCGCAGTATATATATATATATAATATAAAAATATTGAGAAAATAATCAGATTTTCCATGGAAAATGTAGGTAAAAGAGCAGAAAAAGTTATATGAAAAGAAGAAACTAGTAAAAATCACAGGAAATAGTTGGTTAAAGATAAAAAAATTTCATTGTAGTTTAGGAAATGCGGGTTTCAGCGCAGTATATATATAAAAAATAGCAGTATAAAATAAAAATATTGAGAAAATAATCAGATTTTCCATGAGCAAAGTAGGTAAAAGAGCAGAAAAAGTTATATGAAAAGAAGAAACTAGTAAAAATCACAGGAAAAAGTTGGTTAAAGATCAAAAACTTTCATACTAGTATAGGAAATATGGGTTTCAGCGCAGTATAATATAAAAATATTGAGAAAATAATCACATTTTGAATGAAATTTTAGGTAAAAGAGCAGAAAAAGTTATATGAAAAGAAGAAACTAGTAAAAATCACAGGAAAAAAGTTGGTTAAAGATCAAAAACGTTCATAGTAGTTTAGGAAATGCGGGTTTCAGCGCAGTATATATATAAAAATAGCAGTATAATATAAAAATATTGAGAAAATAATCAGATTTTCCATGAAAAAGAAGTATGTAAAAGAGCAGAAAAAGTTATATGAAAAGAAGAAGCTAGTTAAAATCACAGGAAAAAAGTTGGTTAAAGATCAACAACTTTCATACTAGTATAGGAAATGCGGGTTTCAGCGCAGTAAATATATATATAATATAAAAATATTGAGAAAATAATCAGATTTTCCATGAAAAAAGTAGGTAAAAGAACAGAAAAAGTTATATGAAAAGAAGAAACTAGTAAAAATCACAGGAAAAAGCTGATTAAAGATCAAAAACTTTCATAGTAGTTTAGGAAATGCGGGTTTCAGCGCAGTATATATATAAAAATAGCAGTATAATATAAAAATATTGAGAAAATAATCAGATTTTGAATGAAAAATGTAGGTAAAAGAGCAGAAAAAGTTATATGAAAAGAAGAAACTAGTAAAAATCAGAGGAAAAAGTTGGTTAAAGATCAAAAAGTTTCATAGTAGTTTGGGAAATGCGGGTTTCAGCGCAGTATATATATAAAAATAGCAGTATAATATAAAAATATTGAGAAAATAATCAGATTTTCCATGAAAAATGTAGGTAAAAGACCAGAAAAAGATATATGAAAAGAAGAAACTAGTAAAAATCACAGGAAAAAGTTGGTTAAAGATCAAAAACTTTCATAGTAGTTTAGGAAATGCGGGTTTCAGCGCAGTATATATATATATATATATAATATAAAAATATTGAGAAAATAATCAGATTTTCCATGAAAAAAGTAGGTAAAAGAGCCGAAAAAGTTATATGAAAAGAAGAAACTAGTAAAAATCACAGGAAAAAGTTGGTTAAAGATCAAAAACTTTCATAGTAGTTTGGGAAATGCGGGTTTCAGCGCAGTATATATATATATATATATATATAATATAAAAATATTGAGAAAATAATCAGATTTTCCATGAACAAAGTAGGTAAAAGAGCAGAAAAAGTTATATGAAAAGAAGAAACTAGTAAAAATCACAGGAAAAAGTTAGTTAAAGATCAAAAACTTTCATACTAGTATAGGAAATGCGGGTTTCAGCGCAGTATATATATAAAAATAGCAGTATAATATAAAAATATTGAGAAAATAATCAGATTTTCCATGAAAAAAGTAGGTAAAAGAGCAGAAAAAGTTATATGAAAAGAACAAACTAGTAAAAATCATAGGAAAAAGTTGGTTAAAGATCGAAAACGTTCATACTAGTATAGGAAATGCGGGTTTCAGCGCAGTATATATATATATATAATATAAAAATATTGAGAAAATAATCACATTTTCCATGAAAAAAGTAGGTAAAAGAGCAGAAAAAGTTATATGAAAAGAAGAAACTAGTAAAAATCACAGGAAAAAGTTGGTTAAAGATCAAAAACTTTCATAGTAGTTTAGGAAATGCGGGTTTCAGCGCAGTATATATATAAAAATAGCAGTATAAAATAAAAAAATTGAGAAAATAATCAGATTTTCCATGAAAAATGTAGGTAAAAGAGCAGAAAAAGTTATATGAAAAGAAGAAACTAGTAAAAATCACAGGAAAAAGTTGGTTAAAGATCAAAAACTTTCATAGTAGTTTAGGAAATGCGGGTTTCAGCGCAGTATATATATATATATAATAAAAAAATATTAAGAAAATAATCAGATTTTCCATAAAAAGAAGTATGTAAAAGAGCAGAAAAAGTTATATGAAAAGAAGAAACTAGTAAAATTCACAGGAAAAAGTTGGTTAAAGATCAAAAACTTTCAAGTAGTTTAGGAAATGCGGGTTTCAGCGCAGTATATATATATATAATATAAAAATATTGAGAAAATAATCAGATTTTCCATGAAAAAAGTAGGTAAAAGAGCAGAAAAAGTTATATGAAAAGAAGAAACTAGTAAAAATCACAGGAAAAAGTTGGTTGATCAAAAACTTTCATACTAGTATAGGAAATGCGGGTTTCAGCGCAGTATATATATATATATAATATAAAAATATTGAGAAAATAAACAGATTTTCCATGAAAAATGTAGGTAAAAGAACAGAAAAAGTTATATGAAAAGAAGAAACTAGTAAAAATCACAGGAAAAAGATGGTTAAAGATCAAAAACATTCATACTAGTATAGGAAATGCGGGTTTCAGCGCAGTATATATATATATATAATATAAAAATATTGAGAAAATAATCAGATTTTCCATGGAAAATGTAGGTAAAAGAGCAGAAAAAGTTATATGAAAAGAAGAAACTAGTAAAAATCACAGGAAAAAGTTGGTTAAAGATAAAAAAATTTCATTGTAGTTTAGGAAATGCGGGTTTCAGCGCAGTATATATATAAAAAATAGCAGTATAAAATAAAAATATTGAGAAAATAATCAGATTTTGAATGAAAATTTAGGTAAAAGAGCAGAAAAAGTTATATGAAAAGAAGAAACTAGTAAAAATCACAGGAAAAAGTTGGTAAAGGATCAAAAACTTTCATACTAGTATAGGAAATGCGGGTTTCAGAGCAGTATATATATAAAAATAGCAGTATAGTAATATAAAAATATTGAGAAAATAATCAGATTTTCCATGAAAAAAGTAGGTAAAAGAGCAGAAAAAGTTATATGAAAAGAAGAAACTAGTAAAAATCACAGGAAAAAGTTAGTTAAAGATCAAAAACTTTCATACTAGTATAGGAAATGCGGGTTTCAGCGCAGTATATATATAAAAATAACAGTATAATATAAAAATATTGAGAAAATAATCAGATTTTCCATGAAAAAAGTAGGTAAAAGAGCAGAAAAAGTTATATGAAAAGAACAAACTAGTAAAAATCATAGGAAAAAGTTGGTTAAAGATCGAAAACGTTCATACTAGTATAGGAAATGCGGGTTTCAGCGCAGTATATATATATATATAATATAAAAATATTGAGAAAATAATCACATTTTCCATGAAAAAAGTAGGTAAAAGAGCAGAAAAAGTTATATGAAAAGAAGAAACTAGTAAAAATCACAGGAAAAGTTGGTTAAAGATCAAAAACTTTCATAGTAGTTTAGGAAATGCGGGTTTCAGCGCAGTATATATATAAAAATAGCAGTATAAAATAAAAAAATTGAGAAAATAATCAGATTTTCCATGAAAAATGTAGGTAAAAGAGCAGAAAAAGTTATATGAAAAGAAGAAACTAGTAAAAATCACAGGAAAAAGTTGGTTGAAGATCAAAAACTTTCATAGTAGTTTAGGAAATGCGGGTTTCAGCGCAGTATATATATATATATAATAAAAAAATATTAAGAAAATAATCAGATTTTCCATAAAAAGAAGTATGTAAAAGAGCAGAAAAAGTTATATGAAAAGAAGAAACTAGTAAAATTCACAGGAAAAAGTTGGTTAAAGATCAAAAACTTTCAAGTAGTTTAGGAAATGCGGGTTTCAGCGCAGTATATATATATATAATATAAAAATATTGAGAAAATAATCAGATTTTCCATGAAAAAAGTAGGTAAAAGAGCAGAAAAAGTTATATGAAAAGAAGAAACTAGTAAAAATCACAGGAAAAAGTTGGTTGATCAAAAACTTTCATACTAGTATAGGAAATGCGGGTTTCAGCGCAGTATATATATATATAATATAAAAATATTGAGAAAATAAACAGATTTTCCATGAAAAATGTAGGTAAAAGAACAGAAAAAGTTATATGAAAAGAAGAAACTAGTAAAAATCACAGGAAAAAGATGGTTAAAGATCAAAAACTTTCATACTAGTATAGGAAATGCGGGTTTCAGCGCAGTATATATATATATATAATATAAAAATATTGAGAAAATAATCAGATTTTCCATGGAAAATGTAGGTAAAAGAGCAGAAAAAGTTATATGAAAAGAAGAAACTAGTAAAAATCACAGGAAAAAGTTGGTTAAAGATAAAAAAATTTCATTGTAGTTTAGGAAATGCGGGTTTCAGCGCAGTATATATATAAAAAATAGCAGTATAAAATAAAAATATTGAGAAAATAATCAGATTTTGAATGAAAATTTAGGTAAAAGAGCAGAAAAAGTTATATGAAAAGAAGAAACTAGTAAAAATCACAGGAAAAAGTTGGTAAAGGATCAAAAACTTTCATACTAGTATAGGAAATGCGGGTTTCAGAGCAGTATATATATAAAAATAGCAGTATAGTAATATAAAAATATTGAGAAAATAATCAGATTTTCCATGAAAAAAGTAGGTAAAAGAGCAGAAAAAGTTATATGAAAAGAAGAAACTAGTAAAAATCACAGGAAAAAGTTGGTTAAAATCAAAAACTTTCATAGTAGTTTAGGAAATGCGGGTTTCAGCGCAGTATATATATAAAAATAGCAGTATAATATAAAATTATGGAGAAAATAATCAGATTTTCTATGAAAAATGTAGGTAAAAGAGCAGAAAAAGTTATATGAAAAGAAGAAACTGTTAAAAATCACAGGAAAAAGTTGGTTAAAGATCAAAAACTTTCATTGTAGTTTAGGAAATGCGGGATTCAGCGCAGTATATATATAAATATAGCAGTATAATATAAAAATATTGAGAAAATAATCAGATTTTCCATGAAAAAAGTAGGTAAGAGAGCAGAAGAAGTTATATGAAAAGAAGAAAGTAGTAAAAATCACAGGAAAAAGTTGGTTAAAGATCAAAAACTTTCCTACTAGTATAGGAAATGCGGGTTTCAGCGCAGTATATGTATATATATAATATAAAAATATTGAGAAAATAATCAGATTTTCCATGAAAAAAGTAGGTAAAAGAGCAGAAAAAGTTATATGAAAAGAAGAAACTAGTAATAATCACAGGAAAAAGTTGGTTGAAGATCAAAAACTTTCATAGTAGTTTAGGAAATGCGGGTTTCAGCGCAGTATATATATAAAAATAGCAGTATAATATAAAATTATTGAGAAAATAATCAGATTTTCTATGAAAAATGTAGGTAAAAGAGCAGAAAAAGTTATATGAAAAGAAGAAACTGTTAAAAATCACAGGAAAAAGTTGGTTAAAGATCAAAAACTTTCATTGTAGTTTAGGAAATGCGGGATTCAGCGCAGTATATATATAAAAATAGCAGTATAATATAAAAATATTGAGAAAGTAATCGGATTTTCCATGAAAAAAGTAGGTAAGAGAGCAGAAAAAGTTATATGAAAAGAAGAAACTAGTAAAAATCACAGGAAAAAGTTGGTTAAAGATCAAAAACTTTCATACTAGTATAGGAAACCCGGGTTTCAGCGCAGTATATACATATATATAATATAAAAATATTGAGAAAATAATCAGATTTTCCATGAAAAATGCAGGTAAAAGAGCAGAAAAAGTTATATGAAAAGAAGAAACTAGTAAAAATCACAGGAAAAAGTTGGTTAATGATCAAATACCTTCATACTAGTATAGGAAATATGGGGCATGGGCTTATGTACACAGGGCAAAGTTGCTGACTGCACCCAACCTGGTAGGATGCCAGCGCGATCCCTGTTTGTGCATAAGTCAAGTTGACATACAGCCTCCTCGTGGCGCCCCTGGATAGCCATCACAACAACCGTTGTGTGGTGAACTAATGTATGCAGCGATCCCCCTCTGCCCGAGGGTCAAATAATGGGCCTGGCCTACCAGTTGTAGGTTGTGCGTGAGGTTGACTCCCTCACCACACAAAAAAACCAACGGTTACGAACCGACAACAGGCCTCGGATATGGACGGATTCAAAGTTGACGACCCCAGCAAACGATCAAAGGACAATGATTTTCGGTTCTGCACGTGGAATGTGAGGTCCCTGAACAGACCACGTGCAGCCGATGAACTCGCGGAGGCCCTAGACAGCCTGCACGACAACACATCCGGAAACGGACTCAGGCTGGTAGATTTCGCCTCGGGGCGTAACCTCTCTGTGATGAGCACGCGGTTCCCACACCTCAACATCCATAAGGGGACCTGGCGGTCTCCTGATCAATCAACCGTCAACCAGTTTGATCACGTTGCGATCGACGTCAGACACTCCTCCAATATTCTCGATGTCCGAACGTTCCGAGGAGCCAACATCGACTCGGACCATTTCCTTGTTGTAGCCAAGGTAAGGATGAGGATATCGAGAGAAGTACGGAGTCGAGAAAAAACACTACGGTTTGACGTCGGAAAGCTACAATCGCAATTGACCGCTAGGAACTTTGCCGACCGAGTCTCCCTGAAACTCTCTGAAAGTTCGACGCTGCCTGCACATTCAATAGAAGAAGAATGGAAACGTTGTCAAAAAGCCATCAAAGAAGCTGCCACTGATGTGCTGGGTTTCACGACACCACCCAGAAGGAACCCATGGTTTGACGACGAGTGCAGGCAGGTACATGCAGCCAAGCAGGAGGCTTACAAGGCAACGCTGCATCGAACAACGAGAGCTGTTCGTGAGCTCTACGAACAGAAGAGAAGGGAAGAGCACCGGCTTCTCAGAAAGAAAAAGAAAGAGCATGAGAAGCGCGCGGTCGTGGAGATGGAGAGGTGTTACGACAGGAAGGAGGTCCGAAAGTTTTACCAAAAGGTAAAACAAGTATCAGGAAGATATAGACCTCGGACCGAAGCCTGCAGGGACGAAAATGGACAACTAGTAGTAGAATCGCAGTCGATGCTGAGAATTTGGAAAAATCATTTCTGTAGACTGTTAAACGGCGATGACGACACAAATTCCGCTGTCAGGCAGAATGTTTCACTCAATTTGGACGATGATGAACACGAATTCCGTCCCCCCGACTTAGACGAAGTTAAGATAGCGATATCTAGACTGAAGTCGAACAAAGCTGCTGGAGCGGACGGATTGTCCGCGGAATTGTTTAAGGCAGCTGGAGATGACCTGGTTGGGCGCATGCACCAGCTCATCTGTAAGATATGGTCGGAGGAAAGCATGCCCGATGAGTGGAATCTCAGCGTCGTTTGTCCGGTCCACAAGAAAGGAGACCCCTTTGACTGCGCCAACTATAGAGGGATCAGCCTCCTTAACATCGCTTATAAAATACTCTCTGCCGTTCTGTGTGAACGCCTGAAACCCTTTGTCAACAACCTGATAGGTCCTTATCAGTGCGGTTTCAGGCCAGGAAAGTCCACAATAGACCAAATATTTACACTCCGGCAGATCCTGGAAAAGACTCAAGAGATGCAGATCGACACCCACCACCTATTTGTCGATTTCAAGGCCGCATATGACAGCGTGCATAGAGACGAGCTATACAGCGCCATGTCTAGTTTTGACATTCCTGCCAAACTCGTCAGGCTGTGCAGGATGACGATGGAGAACTCTCGCTGCTCCATCAAGGTCGGTAACGAACTCACCGAGACCTTCAATGTCAAAAAAGGTTTTAGGCAAGGCGACACGCTGTCATGTGACTTCTTTAACATCATACTTGAGAAGATCGTGCGAAACTCTAACGTCAACACCCGAGGCACGATCTTCCAAAAGTCCGTTCAACTGCTTGCATACGCGGACGACATTGACGTGATTGGACGAACACAGCGAGCCGTCAATGAGGCGTTTGCTGGCATTGAAGCGGAAGCGGCTAAAATGGGTCTAGCGGTAAACCAGGGCAAAACAAAGTACATGCTGTCATCACGAAAGGACGCACAACACCGACGTCTCGCACAGAGCGTCATATTGGACAGCAGAAACTTTGAGGTAGTCAAGGACTTCGTCTACCTAGGCTCCGGAGTAAATAGGGACAACAACACCAGTACCGAGATCAAGCGCAGACTTACTCTTGCCAATCGCTGTTTCTTTGGGCTCAAGAGGCAATTGAGTAACAGAGCCACCTCTCGAAACACCAAATTGAGCTTGTATAAAACCCTGATCATCCCAGTCCTGCTCTATGGCGCAGAGACATGGACGCTATTGAAAGCGGATGAAGAAGCTCTTGGTTGTTTTGAGAGAAAAGTTCTGCGTACGATCTTTGGTCCTGTTTGCGTTGATGGCGTTTGGAGGAGAAGGTTCAACCACGAACTATACGGGCTGTACAGCGGCATGCACCTAGTTAAGCGTCTTCGGATCCAACGCTTAAGATGGCTAGGTCATGTAGAGCGGATGGACACCATCGCTCCGGCCCGAAGAGTCTTCGACACCGAGCCATTGGGACAGCGCAACAGAGGACGTCCTCGCACTAGATGGCGCACACAAGTGGAAAAGGACCTCAACCAACTTGGTGTGCGCAACTGGAGGCAGCTGGCGAAAGATCGTGCTGGCTGGAGAGGCATGTTGGTTGAGGCCCAGGTCCACCCCGGACTGTAGCGCCAATCGAAGAAGAAAGTATAGGAAATGCGGGTTTCAGCGCAGTATAGATATATATATAATATGAAAATATTGAGAAAATAATCAGATTTTCCATGAAAAAAGTAGGTAAAAGAGCAGAAAAAGTTATGTGAAAAGAAGAAACTAGTAAAAATCACAGGAAAAAGTTGGTTAATGATCAAAAACTTTCATACTGGTATAGGAAATGCGGGTTTCAGCGCAGTATATATATAAAAATAACAGTATAATATAAAAATATTGAGAAAATAATCAGATTTTCCATGAAAAAAGTAGGTAAAAGAGCAGAAAAAGTTATGTGAAAAGAAGAAACTAGTAAAAATCACAGGAAAAGTTGGTTAAAGATCAAAAACTTTCATACTAGTACAGGAAATGCGGGTTTCAGCGCAGTATATATATATATATATAATATGAAAATATTGAGAAAATAATCAGCTTTTCCATGAAAATGTAGGTAAAAGAGCAGAAAAAGTTATGTAAAAAGAAGAAACTAGTAAAAATCTCAGGAAAAAGTAGGTTAAAGATCAAAAACTTTCATACTAGTATAGGAAATGCGGGTTTCAGCGCAGTATATATATATATAATATAAAAATATTGAGAAAATAATCAGATTTTCCATGAAAAAAGTAGGTAAAAGAGCAGAAAAAGTTATATGAAAAGAAAAAACTGTTAAAAATCACAGGAAAAAGTTGGTTAAAGATCAAAAACTTTCATAGTAGTTTAGGAAATGCGGGTTTCAGCGCAGTATATATATATATATATATATAATATAAAAATATTGAGAAAATAATCAGATTTTCCATGAAAAAAGTAGGTAAAAGAGCAGAAAAAGTTATATGAAAAGAAGAAACTAGTAAAAATCACAGGAAAAAGTTAGTTAAAGATCAAAAACTTTCATACTAGTATAGGAAATGCGGGTTTCAGCGCAGTATATATATATATAAAATATAAAAATATTGAGAAAATAATCAGATTTTCCATGAAAAATGTAGGTAAAAGAGCAGAAAAAGTTATATGAAAAGAAGAAACTAGTAAAAATCTCAGGAAAAAGTTAGTTAAAGATCAACAACTTTAATACTAGTATAGGAAATGCGGTTTTCAGCGCAGTATATATATATATAATATAAAAATATTGAGAAAATAATCAGATTTTCCATGAAAAATGTAGGTAAAAGAGCAGAAAAAGTTATATGAAGAGAAGAAACTAGTAAAAATCACAGGAAAAGTTGGTTAAAGATCAAAAACTTTCATACTAGTATAGGAAATGCGGGTTTCAGCGCAGTATATATATAAAAATAGCAGTATAATATAAAAATATTGAGAAAATAATCAGATTTTCCATGAAAAAAGTAGGTAAAAGAGCAGAAAAAGTTATATGAAAAGAAGAAACTAGTAAAAATCACAGGAAAAAGTTAGTTAAAGATCAAAAACTTTCATACTAGTATAGGAAATGCGGGTTTCAGCGCAGTATATATATATATAAAATATAAAAATATTGAGAAAATAATCAGATTTTCCATGAAAAATGTAGGTAAAAGAGCAGAAAAAGTTATATGAAAAGAAGAAACTAGTAAAAATCTCAGGAAAAAGTTAGTTAAAGATCAACAACTTTAATACTAGTATAGGAAATGCGGTTTTCAGCGCAGTATATATATATATAATATAAAAATATTGAGAAAATAATCAGATTTTCCATGAAAAATGTAGGTAAAAGAGCAGAAAAAGTTATATGAAGAGAAGAAACTAGTAAAAATCACAGGAAAAGTTGGTTAAAGATCAAAAACTTTCATACTAGTATAGGAAATGCGGGTTTCAGCGCAGTATATATATAAAAATAGCAGTATAATATAAAAATATTGAGAAAATAATCAGATTTTCCATGAACAAAGTAGGTAAAAGAGCAGAAAAAGTTATGTGAAAAGAAGAAACTAGTAAAAATCACAGGAAAAGTTGGTTAAAGATCAAAAACTTTCATACTAGTACAGGAAATGCGGGTTTCAGCGCAGTATATATATATATATATAATATGAAAATATTGAGAAAATAATCAGCTTTTCCATGAAAATGTAGGTAAAAGAGCAGAAAAAGTTATGTAAAAAGAAGAAACTAGTAAAAATCTCAGGAAAAAGTAGGTTAAAGATCAAAAACTTTCATACTAGTATAGGAAATGCGGGTTTCAGCGCAGTATATATATATATATAATATAAAAATATTGAGAAAATAATCAGATTTTCCATGAAAAAAGTAGGTAAAAGAGCAGAAAAAGTTATATGAAAAGAAGAAACTAGTAAAAATCACAGGAAAAAGTTGGTTAAAGATCAAAAACTTTCATACTAGTATAGGAAATATGGGTTTCAGCGCAGTATAATATAAAAATATTGAGAAAATAATCACATTTTGAATGAAAATTTAGGTAAAAGAGCAGAAAAAGTTATATGAAAAGAAGAAACTAGTAAAAATCACAGGAAAAAGTTGGTAAAGGATCAAAAACTTTCATACTAGTATAGGAAATGCGGGTTTCAGCGCAGTATATATATAAAAATAGCAGTATAGTAATATAAAAATATTGAGAAAATAATCAGATTTTCCATGAAAAATGTAGGTAAAAGAGCAGAAAAAGTTATATGAAAAGAAGAAACTGTTAAAAATCACAGGAAAAAGTTGGTTAAAGATCAAAAACTTTCATTGTAGTTTAGGAAATGCGGGATTCAGCGCAGTGTATATATAAAAATAGCAGTATAATATAAAAATATTGAGAAAATAATCAGATTTTCCATGAAAAAAGTAGGTAAGAGAGCAGAAAAAGTTATATGAAAAGAAGAAACTAGTAAAAATCACAGGAAAAAGTTGGTTAAAGATCAAAAACTTTCCTACTAGTATAGGAAATGCGGGTTTCAGCGCAGTATATGTATATATATAATATAAAAATATTGAGAAAATAATCAGATTTTCCATGAAAAAAGTAGGTAAAAGAGCAGAAAAAGTTATATGAAAAGAAGAAACTAGTAATAATCACAGGAAAAAGTTGGTTGAAGATCAAAAACTTTCATAGTAGTTTAGGAAATGCGGGTTTCAGCGCAGTATATATATAAAAATAGCAGTATAATATAAAATTATTGAGAAAATAATCAGATTTTCTATGAAAAATGTAGGTAAAAGAGCAGAAAAAGTTATATGAAAAGAAGAAACTGTTAAAAATCACAGGAAAAAGTTGGTTAAAGATCAAAAACTTTCATTGTAGTTTAGGAAATGCGGGATTCAGCGCAGTATATATATAAAAATAGCAGTATAATATAAAAATATTGAGAAAATAATCGGATTTTCCATGAAAAAGGTAGGTAAGAGAGCAGAAAAAGTTATATGAAAAGAAGAAACTAGTAAAAATCACAGGAAAAAGTTGGTTAAAGATCAAAAACTTTCATACTAGTATAGGAAACCCGGGTTTCAGCGCAGTATATACATATATATAATATAAAAATATTGAGAAAATAATCAGATTTTCCATGAAAAATGCAGGTAAAAGAGCAGAAAAAGTTATATGAAAAGAAGAAACTAGTAAAAATCACAGGAAAAAGTTGGTTAATGATCAAATACCTTCATACTAGTATAGGAAATGCGGGTTTCAGCGCAGTATAGATATATATATAATATGAAAATATTGAGAAAATAATCAGATTTTCCATGAAAAAAGTAGGTAAAAGAGCAGAAAAAGTTATGTGAAAAGAAGAAACTAGTAAAAATCACAGGAAAAAGTTGGTTAATGATCAAAAACTTTCATACTAGTATAGGAAATGCGGGTTTCAGCGCAGTATATATATAAAAATAACAGTATAATATAAAAATATTGAGAAAATAATCAGATTTTCCATGAAAAAAGTAGGTAAAAGAGCAGAAAAAGTTATATGAAAAGAAGAAACTAGTAAAAATCACAGGAAAAAGTTGATTAAAGATCAAAAACTTTCATACTAGTATAGGAAATGCGGGTCTCAGCGCAGTATATATATAAAAATAGCAGTATAATATAAAAATATTGAGAAAATAAACAGATTTTCCGTGAAAAATGAAGGTAAAAGAGCAGAAAAAGTTATATGAAAACAAGAAACTAGTAAAAATCACAGGAAAAAGTTGGTTAAAGATCAAAAACTTTCATAGTAGTTTAGGAAATGCGGGTTTCAGCGCAGTAAATATATAAAAATAGCAGTATAATATAAAAATATTGAGAAAATAATCAGATTTTCCATGAAAAAAGTAGGTAAAAGAGCAGAAAAAGTTATATGAAAAGAAGAAACTAGTAAAAATCACAGGAAAAAGTTGATTAAAGATCAAAAACTTTCATACTAGTATAGGAAATGCGGGTCTCAGCGCAGTATATATATAAAAATAGCAGTATAATATAAAAATATTGAGAAAATAAACAGATTTTCCGTGAAAAATGAAGGTAAAAGAGCAGAAAAAGTTATATGAAAACAAGAAACTAGTAAAAATCACAGTAAAAAATTGGTTAAAGATCAAAAACTTTCATAGTAGTTTAGGAAATGCGGGTTTCAGCGCAGTATATATATAAAAATAGCAGTATAATATAAAAGTATTGAGAAAATAATCAGATTTTCCATGAAAAAAGTAGGTAAAAGAGCACAAAAAGTTATATGAAGAGAAGAAACTAGTAAAAATCACAGGAAAAAGTTGGTTAAAGATCAAAAACTTTCATACTAGTATAGGAAATGCGGGTTTCAGCGCAGTATATATATAAAAATAGCAGTAGAATATAAAAATATTGAGAAAATAATCAGATTTTCCATGAAAAAAGTAGGTAAAAGAGCAGAAAAAGTTATATGAAAAGAAGAAACTAGTAAAAATCACATGCGGGTTTCAGCGCAGTATATATATATATATATGTATATAATATAAAAATATTGAGAAAATAATCAGATTTTCCATGAAAAATGTAGGTCAAAGAGCAGAAAAAGTTATATTAAAAGAAGAAACTAGTAAAAATCACAGGAAAAAGTTGGTTAATGATCAAATACCTTCATACTAGTATAGGAAATGCGGGTTTCAGCGCAGTATATACATATATATAATATAAAAATATTGAGAAAATAATCAGATTTTCCATGAAAAATGCAGGTAAAAGAGCAGAAAAAGTTATATGAAAAGAAGAAACTAGTAAAAATCACAGGAAAAAGTTGGTTAATGATCAAATACCTTCATACTAGTATAGGAAATGCGGGTTTCAGCGCAGTATAGATATATATATAATATGAAAATATTGAGAAAATAATCAGATTTTCCATGAAAAAAGTAGGTAAAAGAGCAGAAAAAGTTATGTGAAAAGAAGAAACTAGTAAAAATCACAGGAAAAAGTTGGTTAATGATCAAAAACTTTCATACTAGTATAGGAAATGCGGGTTTCAGCGCAGTATATATATAAAAATAACAGTATAATATAAAAATATTGAGAAAATAATCAGATTTTCCATGAAAAAAGTAGGTAAAAGAGCAGAAAAAGTTATATGAAAAGAAGAAACTGTTAAAAATCACAGGAAAAAGTTGGTTACAGATCAAAAACTTTCATAGTAGTTTAGGAAATGCGGGTTTCAGCGCAGTATATATATATATATATATATATAATATAAAAATATTGAGAAAATAATCAGATTTTCCATGAAAAAAGTAGGTAAAAGAGCAGAAAAAGTTATATGAAAAAAAGAAACTAGTAAAAATCACAGGAAAAAGTTAGTTAAAGATCAAAAACTTTCATACTAGTATAGGAAATGCGGGTTTCAGCGCAGTATATATATATATAAAATATAAAAATATTGAGAAAATAATCAGATTTTCCATGAAAAATGTAGGTAAAAGAGCAGAAAAAGTTATATGAAAAGAAGAAACTAGTAAAAATCTCAGGAAAAAGTTAGTTAAAGATCAACAACTTTAATACTAGTATGGGAAATGCGGTTTTCAGCGCAGTATATATATATATAATATAAAAATATTGAGAAAATAATCAGATTTTCCATGAAAAATGTAGGTAAAAGAGCAGAAAAAGTTATATGAAGAGAAGAAACTAGTAAAAATCACAGGAAAAGTTGGTTAAAGATCAAAAACTTTCATACTAGTATAGGAAATGCGGGTTTCAGCGCAGTATATATATAAAAATAGCAGTATAATATAAAAATATTGAGAAAATAATCAGATTTTCCATGAAAAATGTAGGTAAGAGAGCAGAAAAAGTTATATGAAAAGAAGAAACTAGTAAAAATCACAGGAAAAAGTTGGTTAAAGATGAAAAACTTTCATACTAGTATAGGAAATGCGGGTTTCAGCGCAGTATATGTATATATATAATATAAAAATATTGAGAAAATAATCAGATTTTCCATGAAAAAAGTAGGTAAAAGAGCAGAAAAAGTTATATGAAAAGATGAAACTAGTAAAAATCACAGGAAAAAGTTGGTTAAAGATCAAAAACTTTCATAGTAGTTTAGGAAATGCGGGTTTCAGCGCAGTATATATATAAAAATAGCAGTATAATAAAAAATTATTGAGAAAATAATCAGATTTTCTATGAAAAATGTAGGTAAAAGAGCAGAAAAAGTTATATGAAAAGAAGAAACTGTTAAAAATCACAGGAAAAAGTTGGTTAAAGATCAAAAACTTTCATTGTAGTTTAGGAAATGCGGGATTCAGCGCAGTATATATATAAAAATAGCAGTATAATATAAAAATATTGATAAAATAATCGGATTTTCCATGAAAAAAGTAGGTAAGAGAGCAGAAAAAGTTATATGAAAAGAAGAAACTAGTAAAAATCAGAGGAAAAAGTTGGTTAAAGATCAAAAACTTTCATACTAGTATAGGAAACCCGGGTTTCAGCGCAGTATATATATATATATATATATATATATATATATATTTATAATATAAAAATATTGAGAAAATAATCAGATTTTCCATGAAAAATGCAGGTAAAAGAGCAGAAAAAGTTATATGAAAAGAAGAAACTAGTAAAAATCACAGGAAAAAGTTGGTTAAAGATCAAAAACTTTCATAGTAGTTTAGGAAATGCGGGTTTCAGCGCAGTATATATATAAAAATAGCAGTATAATATAAAAATATTGAGAAAATAATCAAATTTTCCATGAAAAAAGTAGGTAAAAGAGCAGAAAAAGTTATATGAAAAGAAGAAACTAGTAAAAATCACAGGAAAAGTTGGTTAAAGATCAAAAACTTTCATACTAGTACAGGAAATGCGGGTTTCAGCGCAGTATATATATATATATAATATGAAAATATTGAGAAAATAATCAGATATTCCATGAAAAAAGTAGGTAAAAGAGCAGAAAAAGTTATGTGAAAAGAAGAAACTAGTAAAAATCACAGGAAAAAGTTGGTTAAAGATCAAAAACTTTCATACTAGTTTAGGAAATGCGGGTTTCAGCGCAGTATATATATAAAAATAGCAGTATAATATAAAAATATTGAGAAAATAATCAGATTTTCCATGAAAAAAGTAGGTAAAAGAGCAGAAAAAGTTATATGAAAAGAAGAAACTAGTAAAAATCACAGGAAAAGTTGGTTAAATATCAAAAACTTTCATACTAGTACAGGAAAAGCGGGTTTCAGCGCAGTATATATATATATATATATATATATTATGAAAATATTGAGAAAATAATCAGATTTTCCATGAAAAAAGTAGGTAAAAGAGCAGAAAAAGTTATGTGAAAAGAAGAAACTAGTAAAAATCACAGGAAAAAGTTAGTTAAAGATCAAAAACTTTCATACTAGTATAGGAAATGCGGGTTTCAGCGCAGAATATATATATATAAAATATAAAAATATTGAGAAAATAATCGATTTTCCATGAAAAAAGTAGGTAAAAGAGCAGAAAAAGTTATATGAAAAGAAGAAACTAGTAAAAATCACAGGAAAAAGTTAGTTAAAGATCAAAAACTTTCATACTAGTATAGGAAATGCGGGTTTCAGCGCAGTATATATATATATAAAATATAAAAATATTGAGAAAATAATCAGATTTACCATGAAAAATGTAGGTAAAAGAGCAGAAAAAGTTGTATGAAAAGAACAAACTAGTAAGAATCACAGGAAAAAGTTGGTTTAAGATCAAAAACTTTCACACTAGTATAGTAAATGCGGGTTTCAGCGCAGTATATATATTATATAATATAAAAATATTGAGAAAATAATCAGATTTTCCATGAAAAATGTAGGTAAAAGAGCAGAAAAAGTTATATGAAAAGAAGAAACTAGTAAAAATAACAGGAAAAAGTTGGTTAAAGATCAAAAACTTTCATAGTAGTTTAGGAAATGCGGGTTTCAGCGCAGTATATATATAATATAAAAATATTGAGAAAATAATCAGATTTTCCATGAAAAAAGTAGGTAAAAGAGCAGAAAAAGTTATATGAAAAGAAGAAACTAGTAAAAATCACAGGAAAAAGTTGGTTAAAGATCAAAAACTTTCATAGTAGTGTAGGAAATGTGGGTTTCAGCGCAGTATATATATAAAAATAGCAGTATAATATAATATATAAAAATATTGAGAAAATAATCAGATTTTCCATGAAAAATGCAGGTAAAAGAGCAGAAAAAGTTATATGAAAAGAAGAAACTAGTAAAAATCACAGGAAAAAGTTGGTTAAAGATCAAAAACTTTCATAGTAGTTTAGGAAATGCGGGTTTCAGCGCAGTATATATATAAAAATAGCAGTATAATATAAAAATATTGAGAAAATAATCAGATTTTCCATGAAAAAAGTAGGTAAAAGAGCAGAAAAAGTTATATGAAAAGAAGAAACTAGTAAAAATCACAGGAAAAGTTGGTTAAAGATCAAAAACTTGCATACTAGTATAGGAAATGCGGATTTCAGCGCAGTATATATATAAAAATAGCAGTATAATATAAAAATATTGAGAAAATAATCAGATTTTCCATGAAAATTTTGGTAAAAGAGCAGAAAAAGTTATATGAAAAGAAGAAACCCGGGTTTCAGCGCAGTATATATATATATATATATATATATAATATAAAAATATTGAGAAAATAATCAGATTTTCCATGAAAAATGCAGGTAAAAGAGCAGAAAAAGTTATATGAAAAGAAGAAACTAGTAAAAATCACAGGAAAAAGTTGGTTAAAGATTAAAAACTTTCATAGTAGTTTAGGAAATGCGGGTTTCAGCGCAGTATATATATAAAAATAGCAGTATAATATAAAAATATTGAGAAAATAATCAGATTTTCCATGAAAAAAGTAGGTAAAAGAGCAGAAAAAGTTATATGAAAAGAAGAAACTAGTAAAAATCACAGGAAAAGTTGGTTAAAGATCAAAAACTTTCATACTAGTACAGGAAATGCGGGTTTCAGCGCAGTATATATATATATATAATATGAAAATATTGAGAAAATAATCAGATATTCCATGAAAAAAGTAGGTAAAAGAGCAGAAAAAGTTATGTGAAAAGAAGAAACTAGTAAAAATCACAGGAAAAAGTTGGTTAAAGATCAAAAACTTTCATACTAGTTTAGGAATTGCGGGTTTCAGCGCAGTATATATATAAAAATAGCAGTATAATATAAAAATATTGAGAAAATAATCAGATTTTCCATGAAAAAAGTAGGTAAAAGAGCAGAAAAAGTTATATGAAAAGAAGAAACTAGTAAAAATCACAGGAAAAGTTGGTTAAATATCAAAAACTTTCATACTAGTACAGGAAAAGCGGGTTTCAGCGCAGTATATATATATATATATATAATATGAAAATATTGAGAAAATAATCAGATTTTCCATGAAAAAAGTAGGTAAAAGAGCAGAAAAAGTTATGTGAAAAGAAGAAACTAGTAAAAATCACAGGAAAAAGTTAGTTAAAGATCAAAAACTTTCATACTACTATAGGAAATGCGGGTTTCAGCGCAGTATATATATATATAAAATATAAAAATATTGAGAAAATAATCGATTTTCCATGAAAAAAGTAGGTAAAAGAGCAGAAAAAGTTATATGAAAAGAAGAAACTAGTAAAAATCACAGGAAAAAGTTAGTTAAAGATCAAAAACTTTCATACTAGTATAGGAAATGCGGGTTTCAGCGCAGTATATATATATATAAAATATAAAAATATTGAGAAAATAATCAGATTTACCATGAAAAATGTAGGTAAAAGAGCAGAAAAAGTTATATGAAAAGAACAAACTAGTAAGAATCACAGGAAAAAGTTGGTTTAAGATCAAAAACTTTCACACTAGTATAGTAAATGCGGGTTTCAGCGCAGTATATATATTATATAATATAAAAATATTAAGAAAAAATCAGATTTTCCATGAAAAGAGTAGGTAAAAGAGCAGAAAAAGTTATATGAAAAGAAGAAACTAGTAAAAATCACAGGAAAAAGTTGGTTAAAGATCAAAAACTTTCATAGTAGTTTAGGAAATGCGAGTTTCAGCGCAGTATATATATATATATAATATAAAAATATTGAGAAAATAATCAGATTTTCCATGAAAAATGTAGGTAAAAGAGCAGAAAAAGTTATATGAAAAGAAGAAACTAGTAAAAATAACAGGAAAAAGTTGGTTAAAGATCAAAAACTTTCATAGAATTTTAGGAAATGCGGGTTTCAGCGCAGTATATATATAAAAATAGCAGTATAATATAAAAATATTGAGAAAATAATCAGATTTTCCATGAAATATGTAGGTAAAAGAGCAGAAAAAGTTATATGAAAAGAAGAAACTAGTAAAAATCTCAGGAAAAAGTTGGTTAAAGATCAAAAACATTCATACTAGTATAGGAAATGCGGTTTTCAGCGCAGTATATATATATATATATAATATAAAAATATTGAGAAAATAATCAGATTTTCCATGAAAAATGCAGGTAAAAGAGCAGAAAAAGTTATATGAAAAGAAGAAACTAGTAAAAATCACAGGAAAAAGTTGGTTAAAGATCAAAAACTTTCATAGTAGTTTAGGAAATGCGGGTTTCAGCGCAGTATATATATAAAAATAGCAGTATAATATAAAAATATTGAGAAAATAATCAGATTTTCCATGAAAAAAGTAGATAAAAGAGCAGAAAAAGTTATATGAAAAGAAGAAACTAGTAAAAATCACAGGAAAAGTTGGTTAAAGATCAAAAACTTTCATACTAGTACAGGAAATGCGGGTTTCAGCGCAGTATATATATATATATATAATATGAAAATATTGAGAAAATAATCAGATATTCCATGAAAAAAGTAGGT
Source organism: Eristalis arbustorum (assembly GCA_916610145.1). NCBI lineage: Eukaryota > Metazoa > Arthropoda > Insecta > Diptera > Syrphidae > Eristalis > Eristalis arbustorum. Next base: position 15,130 of record CAKAIZ010000324.1, on the reverse strand, counting down.
AAAAGAGCAGAAAAAGTTATGTGAAAAGAAGAAACTAGTAAAAATCACAGGAAAAAGTTGGTTAAAGATCAAAAACTTTCATACTAGTTTAGGAAATGCGGGTTTCAGCGCAGTATATATATAAAAATAGCAGTATAATATAAAAATATTGAGAAAATTATCAGATTTTCCATGAAAAAAGTAGGTAAAAGAGCAGAAAAAGTTATATGAAAAGAAGAAACTAGTAAAAATCACAGGAAAAGTTGGTTAAATATCAAAAACTTTCATACTAGTACAGGAAAAGCGGGTTTCAGCGCAGTATATATATATATATATATATAATATGAAAATATTGAGAAAATAATCAGATTTTCCATGAAAAAAGTAGGTAAAAGAGCAGAAAAAGTTATGTGAAAAGAAGAAACTAGTAAAAATCACAGGAAAAAGTTGGTTAAAGATCAAAAACTTTCATAGTAGTTTAGGAAATGCGGGTTTCAGCGCAGTATATATATAAAAATAGCAGTATAATATAAAAATATTGAGAAAATAATCAGATTTTCCATGAAAAAAGTAGGTAAAAGAGCAGAAAAAGTTATATGAAAAGAAGAAACTAGTAAAAATCACAGGAAAAGTTGGTTAAATATCAAAAACTTTCATAGTAGTACAGGAAAAGCGGGTTTCAGCGCAGTATATATATATATATATATATATATATATAATATGAAAATATTGAGAAAATAATCAGATTTTCCATGAAAAAAGTAGGTAAAAGAGCAGAAAAAGTTATGTGAAAAGAAGAAACTAGTAAAAATCACAGGAAAAAGTTAGTTAAAGATCAAAAACTTTCATACTAGTATAGGAAATGCGGGTTTCAGCGCAGTATATATATATATAAAATATAAAAATATTGAGAAAATAATCGATTTTCCATGAAAAAAGTAGGTAAAAGAGCAGAAAAAGTTATATGAAAAGAAGAAACTAGTATGATTACAGGAAAAAGTTAGTTAAAGATCAAAAACTTTCATACTAGTATAGGAAATGCGGGTTTCAGCGCAGTATATATATATATAAAATATAAAAATATTGAGAAAATAATCAGATTTACCATGAAAAATGTAGGTAAAAGAGCAGAAAAAGTTATATGAAAAGAACAAACTAGTAAGAATCACAGGAAAAAGTTGGTTTAAGATCAAAAACTTTCACACTAGTATAGTAAATGCGGGTTTCAGCGCAGTATATATATTATATAATATAAAAATATTAAGAAAATAATCAGATTTTCCATGAAAAGTGTAGGTAAAAGAGCAGAAAAAGTTATATGAAAAGAAGAAACTAGTAAAAATCACAGGAAAAAGTTGGTTAAAGATCAAAAACTTTCATAGTAGTTTAGGAAATGCGAGTTTCAGCGCAGTATATATATATATATAATATAAAAATATTGAGAAAATAATCAGATTTTCCATGAAAAATGTAGGTAAAAGAGCAGAAAAAGTTATATGAAAAGAAGAAACTAGTAAAAATAACAGGAAAAAGTTGGTTAAAGATCAAAAACTTTCATAGTATTTTAGGAAATGCGGGTTTCAGCGCAGTATATATATAAAAATAGCAGTATAATATAAAAATATTGAGAAAATAATCAGATTTTCCATGAAAAATGTAGGTAAAAGAGCAGAAAAAGTTATATGAAAAGAAGAAACTAGTAAAAATCTCAGGAAAAAGTTGGTTAAAGATCAAAAACTTTCATAGTAGTTTAGGTAATGCGGGTTTCAGCGCAGTATATATATATATATATTATATAAAAATATTGAGAAAATAATCAGATTTTCCATGAAAAATGCAGGTAAAAGAGCAGAAAAAGTTATATGAAAAGAAGAAACTAGTAAAAATCACAGGAAAAAGTTGGTTAAAGATCAAAAACTTTCATAGTAGTTTAGGAAATGCGGGTTTCAGCGCAGTATATATATAAAAATAGCAGTATAATATAAAAATATTGAGAAAATAATCAGATTTTCCATGAAAAAAGTAGGTAAAAGAGCAGAAAAAGTTATATGAAAAGAAGAAACTAGTAAAAATCACAGGAAAAGTTGGTTAAAGATCAAAAACTTTCATACTAGTACAGGAAAAGCGGGTTTCAGCGCAGTATATATATATATATATATAATATGAAAATATTGAGAAAATAATCAGATTTTCCATGAAAAAAGTAGGTAAAAGAGCAGAAAAAGTTATGTGAAAAGAAGAAACTAGTAAAAATCACAGGAAAAAGTTAGTTAAAGATCAAAAACTTTCATACTACTATAGGAAATGCGGGTTTCAGCGCAGTATATATATATATAAAATATAAAAATATTGAGAAAATAATCGATTTTCCATGAAAAAAGTAGGTAAAAGAGCAGAAAAAGTTATATGAAAAGAAGAAACTAGTAAAAATCACAGGAAAAAGTTAGTTAAAGATCAAAAACTTTCATACTAGTATAGGAAATGCGGGTTTCAGCGCAGTATATATATATATAAAATATAAAAATATTGAGAAAATAATCAGATTTACCATGAAAAATGTAGGTAAAAGAGCAGAAAAAGTTATATGAAAAGAACAAACTAGTAAGAATCACAGGAAAAAGTTGGTTTAAGATCAAAAACTTTCACACTAGTATAGTAAATGCGGGTTTCAGCGCAGTATATATATTATATAATATAAAAATATTAAGAAAAAATCTGATTTTCCATGAAAAGAGTAGGTAAAAGAGCAGAAAAAGTTATATGAAAAGAAGAAACTAGTAAAAATCACAGGAAAAAGTTGGTTAAAGATCAAAAACTTTCATAGTAGTTTAGGAAATGCGAGTTTCAGCGCAGTATATATATATATATAATATAAAAATATTGAGAAAATAATCAGATTTTCCATGAAAAAAGTAGGTAAAAGAGCAGAAAAAGTTATATGAAAAGAAGAAACTAGTAAAAATCACAGGAAAAGTTGGTTAAATATCAAAAACTTTCATACTAGTACAGGAAAAGCGGGTTTCAGCGCAGTATATATATATATATATATATATATAATATGAAAATATTGAGAAAATAATCAGATTTTCCATGAAAAAAGTAGGTAAAAGAGCAGAAAAAGTTATGTGAAAAGAAGAAACTAGTAAAAATCACAGGAAAAAGTTAGTTAAAGATCAAAAACTTTCATACTAGTATAGGAAATGCGGGTTTCAGCGCAGTATATATATATATAAAATATAAAAATATTGAGAAAATAATCGATTTTCCATGAAAAAAGTAGGTAAAAGAGCAGAAAAAGTTATATGAAAAGAAGAAACTAGTATGATTACAGGAAAAAGTTAGTTAAAGATCAAAAACTTTCATACTAGTATAGGAAATGCGGGTTTCAGCGCAGTATATATATATATAAAATATAAAAATATTGAGAAAATAATCAGATTTACCATGAAAAATGTAGGTAAAAGAGCAGAAAAAGTTATATGAAAAGAACAAACTAGTAAGAATCACAGGAAAAAGTTGGTTTAAGATCAAAAACGTTCACACTAGTATAGTAAATGCGGGTTTCAGCGCAGTATATATATTATATAATATAAAAATATTAAGAAAATAATCAGATTTTCCATGAAAAGTGTAGGTAAAAGAGCAGAAAAAGTTATATGAAAAGAAGAAACTAGTAAAAATCACAGGAAAAAGTTGGTTAAAGATCAAAAACTTTCATAGTAGTTTAGGAAATGCGAGTTTCAGCGCAGTATATATATATATATAATATAAAAATATTGAGAAAATAATCAGATTTTCCATGAAAAATGTAGGTAAAAGAGCAGAAAAAGTTATATGAAAAGAAGAAACTAGTAAAAATAACAGGAAAAAGTTGGTTAAAGATCAAAAACTTTCATAGTATTTTAGGAAATGCGGGTTTCAGCGCAGTATATATATAAAAATAGCAGTATAATATAAAAATATTGAGAAAATAATCAGATTTTCCATGAAAAATGTAGGTAAAAGAGCAGAAAAAGTTATATGAAAAGAAGAAACTAGTAAAAATCTCAGGAAAAAGTTGGTTAAAGATCAAAAACTTTCATAGTAGTTTAGGTAATGCGGGTTTCAGCGCAGTATATATATATATATATTATATAAAAATATTGAGAAAATAATCAGATTTTCCATGAAAAATGCAGGTAAAAGAGCAGAAAAAGTTATATGAAAAGAAGAAACTAGTAAAAATCACAGGAAAAAGTTGGTTAAAGATCAAAAACTTTCATAGTAGTTTAGGAAATGCGGGTTTCAGCGCAGTATATATATAAAAATAGCAGTATAATATAAAAATATTGAGAAAATAATCAGATTTTCCATGAAAAAAGTAGGTAAAAGAGCAGAAAAAGTTATATGAAAAGAAGAAACTAGTAAAAATCACAGGAAAAGTTGGTTAAAGATCAAAAACTTTCATACTAGTACAGGAAAAGCGGGTTTCAGCGCAGTATATATATATATATATATAATATGAAAATATTGAGAAAATAATCAGATTTTCCATGAAAAAAGTAGGTAAAAGAGCAGAAAAAGTTATGTGAAAAGAAGAAACTAGTAAAAATCACAGGAAAAAGTTAGTTAAAGATCAAAAACTTTCATAGTATTTTAGGAAATGCGGGTTTCAGCGCAGTATATATATAAAAATAGCAGTATAATATAAAATATTGAGAAAATAATCAGATTTTCCATGAAAAATGTAGGTAAAAGAGCAGAAAAAGTTATATGAAAAGAAGAAACTAGTAAAAATCTCAGGAAAAAGTTGGTTAAAGATCAAAAACTTTCATAGTAGTTTAGGTAATGCGGGTTTCAGCGCAGTATATATATATATATATTATATAAAAATATTGAAAAAATAATCAGATTTTCCATGAAAAATGCAGGTAAAAGAGCAGAAAAAGTTATATGAAAAGAAGAAACTAGTAAAAATTACAGGAAAAAGTTGGTTAAAGATCAAAAACTTTCATAGTAGTTTAGGAAATGCGGGTTTCAGCGCAGTATATATATAAAAATAGCAGTATAATATAAAAATATTGAGAAAATAATCAGATTTTCCATGAAAAAAGTAGGTAAAAGAGCAGAAAAAGTTATATGAAAAGAAGAAACTAGTAAAAATCACAGGAAAAGTTGGTTAAAGATCAAAAACTTTCATACTAGTATAGGAAATGCGGGTTTCAGCGCAGTATATATATATATATATATAATATGAAAATATTGAGAAAATAATCAGATTTTCCATGAAAAAAGTAGGTAAAAGAGCAGAAAAAGTTATGTGAAAAGAAGAAACTAGTAAAAATCACAGGAAAAAGTTAGTTAAAGATCAAAAACTTTCATACTACTATAGGAAATGCGGGTTTCAGCGCAGTATATATATATATAAAATATAAAAATATTGAGAAAATAATCGATTTTCCATGAAAAAAGTAGGTAAAAGAGCAGAAAAAGTTATATGAAAAGAAGAAACTAGTAAAAATCACAGGAAAAAGTTAGTTAAAGATCAAAAACTTTCATACTAGTATAGGAAATGCGGGTTTCAGCGCAGTATATATATATAAAATATAAAAATATTGAGAAAATAATCAGATTTACCATGAAAAATGTAGGTAAAAGAGCAGAAAAAGTTATATGAAAAGAACAAACTAGTAAGAATCACAGGAAAAAGTTGGTTTAAGATCAAAAACTTTCACACTAGTATAGTAAATGCGGGTTTCAGCGCAGTATATATATTATATAATATAAAAATATTAAGAAAAAATCAGATTTTCCATGAAAAGAGTAGGTAAAAGAGCAGAAAAAGTTATATGAAAAGAAGAAACTAGTAAAAATCACAGGAAAAAGTTGGTTAAAGATCAAAAACTTTCATAGTAGTTTAGGAAATGCGAGTTTCAGCGCAGTATATATATATATATAATATAAAAATATTGAGAAAATAATCAGATTTTCCATGAAAAATGTAGGTAAAAGAGCAGAAAAAGTTATATGAAAAGAAGAAACTAGTAAAAATAACAGGAAAAAGTTGGTTAAAGATCAAAAACTTTCATAGTATTTTAGGAAATGCGGGTTTCAGCGCAGTATATATATAAAAATAGCAGTATAATATAAAATATTGAGAAAATAATCAGATTTTCCATGAAAAATGTAGGTAAAAGAGCAGAAAAAGTTATATGAAAAGAAGAAACTAGTAAAAATCTCAGGAAAAAAGTTGGTTAAAGATCAAAAACATTCATACTAGTATAGGAAATGCGGTTTTCAGCGCAGTATATATATTATATATATAATATAAAAATATTGAGAAAATAATCAGATTTTCCATGAAAAATGCAGGTAAAAGAGCAGAAAAAGTTATATGAAAAGAAGAAACTAGTAAAAATCACAGGAAAAAGTTGGTTAAAGATCAAAAACTTTCATAGTAGTTTAGGAAATGCGGGTTTCAGCGCAGTATATATATATATATATAATATGAAAATATTGAGAAAATAATCAGATATTCCATGAAAAAAGTAGGTAAAAGAGCAGAAAAAGTTATGTGAAAAGAAGAAACTAGTAAAAATCACAGGAAAAAGTTGGTTAAAGATCAAAAGCTTTCATACTAGTTTAGGAAATGCGGGTTTCAGCGCAGTATATATATAAAAATAGCAGTATAATATAAAAATATTGAGAAAATAATCAGATTTTCCATGAAAAAAGTAGGTAAAAGAGCAGAAAAAGTTATATGAAAAGAAGAAACTAGTAAAAATCACAGGAAAAGTTGGTTAAATATCAAAAACTTTCATACTAGTACAGGAAAAGCGGGTTTCAGCGCAGTATATATATATATATATATAATATGAAAATATTGAGAAAATAATCAGATTTTCCATGAAAAAAGTAGGTAAAAGAGCAGAAAAAGATGTATGCAAAGAAGAAACTAGTAAAAATCACAGGAAAAAGTTAGTTAAAGATCAAAAACTTTCATACTAGTATAGGAAATGCGGGTTTCAGCGCAGTATATATATATATAAATATAAAAATATTGAGAAAATAATCGATTTTCCATGAAAAAAGTAGGTAAAAGAGCAGAAAAAGTTATATGAAAAGAAGAAACTAGTATGATTACAGGAAAAAGTTAGTTAAAGATCAAAAACTTTCATACTAGTATAGGAAATGCGGGTTTCAGCGCAGTATATATATATATAAAATATAAAAATATTGAGAAAATAATCAGATTTACCATGAAAAATGTAGGTAAAAGAGCAGAAAAAGTTATATGAAAAGAACAAACTAGTAAGAATCACAGGAAAAAGTTGGTTTAAGATCAAAAACTTTCACACTAGTATAGTAAATGCGGGGTTTCAGCGCAGTATATATATTATATAATATAAAAATATTAAGAAAATAATCAGATTTTCCATGAAAAGTGTAGGTAAAAGAGCAGAAAAAGTTATATGAAAAGAAGAAACTAGTAAAAATCACAGGAAAAAGTTGGTTAAAGATCAAAAACTTTCATAGTAGTTTAGGAAATGCGAGTTTCAGCGCAGTATATATATATATAATATAAAAATATTGAGAAAATAATCAGATTTTCCATGAAAAATGTAGGTAAAAGAGCAGAAAAAGTTATATGAAAAGAAGAAACTAGTAAAAATAACAGGAAAAAGTTGGTTAAAGATCAAAAACTTTCATAGTATTTTAGGAAATGCGGGTTTCAGCGCAGTATATATATAAAAATAGCAGTATAATATAAAAATATTGAGAAAATAATCAGATTTTCCATGAAAAATGTAGGTAAAAGAGCAGAAAAAGTTATATGAAAAGAAGAAACTAGTAAAAATCTCAGGAAAAAGTTGGTTAAAGATCAAAAACTTTCATAGTAGTTTAGGTAATGCGGGTTTCAGCGCAGTTTATATATATATATTATATAAAAATATTGAGAAAATAATCAGATTTTCCATGAAAAAAGTAGGTAAAAGAGCAGAAAAAGTTATATGAAAAGAAGAAACTAGTAAAAATCACAGGAAAAAGTTGGTTAAAGATCACAAACGTTCATACTAGTATAGGAAATGCGGGTTTCAGCGCAGTATATATATAAAAATAACAGTATAATATAAAAATATTGAGAAAATAATCAGATTTTCCATGAAAAAAGTAGGTAAAAGAGCAGAAAAAGTTATATGAAAAGAAGAAACTAGTAAAAATCACAGGAAAAAGTTGGTTAAAGATCAAAAACTTTCATAGTAGTTTAGGAAATGCGGGTTTCAGCGCAGTATATATATATATATATATATATAATATAAAAATATTGAGAAAATAATCAGATTTTCCATGAAAAAAGTAGGTAAAAGAGCAGAAAAAGTTATATGAAAAGAAGAAACTAGTAAAAATCACAGGAAAAAGTTGGTTAAAGATCAAAAACTTTCATAGTAGTGTAGGAAATGCGGGTTTCAGCGCAGTATATATATAAAAATAGCAGTATAATATAAAAATACTGAGAAAATAATCAGATTTTCCATGAAAAAAGTAGGTAAAAGAGCAGAAAAAGTTATATGAAAAGAAGAAACTAGTAAAAATCACAGGAAAAAGTTGGTTAAAGATCAAAAACTTTCATAGTAGTGTAGGAAATGCGGGTTTCAGCGCAGTATATATATAAAAATAGCAGTATAATATAAAAAATATTGAGAAAATAATCGATTTTCCATGAAAAAAGTAGGTAAAAGAGCAGAAAAAGTTATATGAAAAGAAGAAACTAGTAAAAATCACAGGAAAAAGTTGGTTAAAGATCAAAAACTTTCATAGTAGTCTAGGAAATACGGATTTCAGCGCAGTATATATATATAAAAATAGCAGTATAATATAAAAAAATCGAGAAAATAATCAGATTTTCCATGAAAAATGTAGGTAAAAGAGCAGAAAAAGTTATATGAAAAGAAGAAACTAGTAAAAATCACAGGAAAAAGTTGGTTAAAGATCAAAAACTTTCATAGTAGTTTAGGAAATGCGAGTTTCAGCGCAGTATATATATATATATCTAATATAAAAATATTGAGAAAATAATCAGATTTTCCATGAAAAATGTAGGTAAAAGAGCAGAAAAAGTTATATGAAAAGAAGAAACTAGTAAAAATCACAGGAAAAAGTTGGTTAAAGATCAAAAACTTTCATAGTAGTTTAGGAAATACGGATTTCAGCGCAGTATATATATAAAAATAGCAGTATAATATAAAAATATTGAGAAAATAATCGATTTTCCATGAAAAAAGTAGGTAAAAGAGCAGAAAAAGTTATATGAAAAGAAGAAACTAGTGAAAATCACAGGAAAAAGTTGGTTAAAGATCAAAAACTTTCATAGTAGTCTAGGAAATACGGATTTCAGCGCAGTATATATATATAAAAATAGCAGTATAATATAAAAAAATCGAGAAAATAATCAGATTTTCCATGAAAAATGTAGGTAAAAGAGCAGAAAAAGTTATATGAAAAGAAGAAACTAGTAAAAATCACAGGAAAAAGTTGGTTAAAGATCAAAAACTTTCATAGTAGTTTAGGAAATGCGAGTTTCAGCGCAGTATATATATATATAATATAAAAATATTGAGAAAATAATCAGATTTTCCATGAAAAATGTAGGTAAAAGAGCAGAAAAAGTTATATGAAAAGAAGAAACTAGTAAAAATCACAGGAAAAAGTTGGTTAAAGATCAAACACTGTCATAGTAGTTTAGGAAATGCGGGTTTCAGCGCAGTATATATATATATATATACATATAATATAAAAATATTGAGAAAATAATCAGATTTTCCATGAAAAAAGTAGGCAAAAGAGCAGAAAAAGTTATATGAAAAGAAGAAACTAGTAAGAATCACAGGAAAAAGTTGGTTAAAGATCAAAAACTTTCATAGTAGTTTAGGAAATGCGGGTTTCAGCGCAGTATATATATATATATATATAATATATAAATATTGAGCAAATAATCAGATTTTCCATGAAAAAAGTAGGTAAAAGAGCAGAAAAAGTTATATGAAAAGAAGAAACTAGTAACAATCACAGGAAAAAGTTGGTTAAAGATCAAAAACTTTCATAGTAGTTTATTAAATGCGGGTTTCAGCGCAGTATATATATAAAAATAGCAGTATAATATAAAAATATTGAGAAAATAATCAGATTTTCCATGAAAAAACTAGGTAAAAGAGCAGAAAAAGTTATATGAAAAGAAGAAACTAGTAAAAATCACAGGAAAAAGTTGGTTAAAGATCAAAAACTTTCATAGTAGTTTAGGAAATACGGGTTTCAGCGCAGTATATATATAAAAATAGCAGTATAATATAAAAATATGGAGAAAATAATCAGATTTTCCATGAAAAAAGTAGGTAAATGAGCAGAAAAAGTTATATGAAAAGAAGAAACTAGTAAAAATCACAGGAAAAAATTGGTTAAAGATCAAAAACTTTCATAGTAGTCTAGGAAATACGGATTTCAGCGCAGTATATATATATAAAAATAGCAGTATAATATAAAAATATGGAGAAAATAATCAGATTTTCCATGAAAAATGTAGGTAAAAGAGCGGAAAAAGTTATATGAAAAGAAGAAACTAGTAAAAATCACAGGAAAAAGTTGGTTAAAGATCAAAAACTTTCATAGTAGTTTAGGAAATGCGGGTTTCAGCGCAGTATATATATATATAATATAAAAATATTGAGAAAATAATCAGATTTTCCATGAAAAATGTAGGTAAAAGAGCAGAAAAAGTTATATGAAAAGAAGAAACTAGTAAAAATCACAGGAAAAAGTTGGTTAAAGATCAAACACTTTCATAGTAGTTTAGGAAATGCGGGTTTCAGCGCAGTATATATATATATATATATATATATAATATAAAATATTGAGAAAATAATCAGATTTTCCATGAAAAAATTAGGTAAAAGAGCAGAAAAAGTTATATGAAAAGAAGAAACTAGTAAAAATCACAGGAAAAAGTTGGTTAAAGATCAAAAACTTTCATAGTAGTTTAGGAAATGCGGGTTTCAGCGCAGTATATATATAAAAATAGCAGTATAATATAAAAATATTGAGAAAATAATCAGATTTTCCATGAAAAAAGTAGGTAAAAGAGCAGAAAAAGTTATATGAAAAGAAGAAACTAGTAAAAATCACAGGAAAAAGTTGGTTAAAGATCAAAAACTTTCATAGTAGTGTAGGAAATGCGGGTTTCAGCGCAGTATATATATAAAAATAGCAGTATAATATAAAAAATATTGAGAAAATAATCGATTTTCCATGAAAAAAGTAGGTAAAAGAGCAGAAAAAGTTATATGAAAAGAAGAAACTAGTAAAAATCACAGGAAAAAGTTGGTTAAAGATCAAAAACTTTCATAGTAGTCTAGGAAATACGGATTTCAGCGCAGTATATATATATAAAAATAGCAGTATAATATAAAAAATCGAGAAAATAATCAGATTTTCCATGAAAAATGTAGGTAAAAGAGCAGAAAAAGTTATATGAAAAGAAGAAACTAGTAAAAATCACAGGAAAAAGTTGGTTAAAGATCAAAAACTTTCATAGTAGTTTAGGAAATGCGAGTTTCAGCGCAGTATATATATATATATAATATAAAAATATTGAGAAAATAATCAGATTTTCCATGAAAAATGTAGGTAAAAGAGCAGAAAAAGTTATATGAAAAGAAGAAACTAGTAAAAATCACAGGAAAAAGTTGGTTAAAGATCAAAAACTTTCATAGTAGTTTAGGAAATACGGATTTCAGCGCAGTATATATATAAAAATAGCAGTATAATATAAAAATATTGAGAAAATAATCGATTTTCCATGAAAAAAGTAGGTAAAAGAGCAGAAAAAGTTATATGAAAAGAAGAAACTAGTAAAAATCACAGGAAAAAGTTGGTTAAAGATCAAAAACTTTCATAGTAGTCTAGGAAATACGGATTTCAGCGCAGTATATATATATAAAAATAGCAGTATAATATAAAAAAATCGAGAAAATAATCAGATTTTCCATGAAAAATGTAGGTAAAAGAGCAGAAAAAGTTATATGAAAAGAAGAAACTAGTAAAAATCACAGGAAAAAGTTGGTTAAAGATCAAAAACTTTCATAGTAGTTTAGGAAATGCGAGTTTCAGCGCAGTATATATATATATATAATATAAAAATATTGAGAAAATAATCAGATTTTCCATGAAAAATGTAGGTAAAAGAGCAGAAAAAGTTATATGAAAAGAAGAAACTAGTAAAAATCACAGGAAAAAGTTGGTTAAAGATCAAACACTGTCATAGTAGTTTAGGAAATGCGGGTTTCAGCGCAGTATATATATATATATATACATATAATATAAAAATATTGAGAAAATAATCAGATTTTCCATGAAAAAAGTAGGTAAAAGAGCAGAAAAAGTTATATGAAAGAAGAAGAAACTAGTAAGAATCACAGGAAAAAGTTGGTTAAAGATCAAAAACTTTCATAGTAGTTTAGGAAATGCGGGTTTCAGCGCAGTATATATATATATATATATAATATATAAATATTGAGCAAATAATCAGATTTTCCATGAAAAAAGTAGGTAAAAGAGCAGAAAAAGTTATATGAAAAGAAGAAACTAGTAACAATCACAGGAAAAAGTTGGTTAAAGATCAAAAACTTTCATAGTAGTTATTAAATGCGGGTTTCAGCGCAGTAATATATATAAAAATAGCAGTATAATATAAAAATATTGAGAAAATAATCAGATTTTCCATGAAAAAACTAGGTAAAAGAGCAGAAAAAGTTATATGAAAAGAAGAAACTAGTAAAAATCACAGGAAAAAGTTGGTTAAAGATTAAAAACTTTCATAGTAGTTTAGGAAATACGGGTTTCAGCGCAGTATATATATAAAAATAGCAGTATAATATAAAAATATGGAGAAAATAATCAGATTTTCCATGAAAAAAGTAGGTAAAAGAGCAGAAAAAGTTATATGAAAAGAAGAAACTAGTAAAATTCACAGGAAAAAATTGGTTAAAGATCAAAAACTTTCATAGTAGTCTAGGAAATACGGATTTCAGCGCAGTATATACATATAAAAATAGCAGTATAATATAAAAATATGGAGAAAATAATCAGATTTTCCATGAAAAATGTAGGTAAAAGAGCGGAAAAAGTTATATGAAAAGAAGAAACTAGTAAAAATCACAGGAAAAAGTTGGTTAAAGATCAAAAACTTTCATAGTAGTTTAGGAAATGCGGGTTTCAGCGCAGTATATATATATATAATATAAAAATATTGAGAAAATAATCAGATTTTCCATGAAAAATGTAGGTAAAAGAGCAGAAAAAGTTATATGAAAAGAAGAAACTAGTAAAAATCACAGGAAAAAGTTGGTTAAAGATCAAACACTTTCATAGTAGTTTAGGAAATGCGGGTTTCAGCGCAGTATATATATATATATATATATATAATATAAAAATATTGAGAAAATAATCAGATTTTCCATGAAAAAATTAGGTAAAAGAGCAGAAAAAGTTATATGAAAAGAAGAAACTAGTAAAAATCACAGGAAAAAGTTGGTTAAAGATCAAAAACTTTCATAGTAGTTTAGGAAATGCGGGTTTCAGCGCAGTATATATATATATATAATATAAAAATATTGAGAAAATAATCAGATTTTCCATGAAAAAAGTAGGTAAAAGAGCAGAAAAAGTTATATGAAAAGAAGAAACTAGTAAAAATCACAGGAAATAGTTGGTTAAAGATCAAAAACTTTCATACTAGTATAGGAAATGCGGGTTTCAGCGCAGTATATATATATATATAATATAAAAATATTGAGAAAATAATCAGATTTTCCATGAAAAAAGTAGGTAAAAGAGCAGAAAAAGTTATATGAAAAGAAGAAACTAGTAAAAATCACAGGAAAAAGTTGGTTAAAGATCAAAAACTTTCATAGTAGTTTAGGAAAGGCGGGTTTCAGCGCAGTATATATATAAAAATAGCAGTATAATATAAAATATAGAGAAAATAATCAGATTTTCCATGAAAATGTAGGTAAAAGAGCAGAAAAAAGTTATATGAAAAGAAGAAACTAGTAAAAATCACAGGAAAAAGTTGGTTAAAGATCAAAAACTTTCATACTAGTATAGGAAATGCGGGTTTCAGCGCAGTATATGTATATATATAATATAAAAATATTGAGAAAATAATCAGATTTTCCATGAAAAATGTAGGTAAAAGAGCAGAAAAAGTTATATGAAAAGAAGAAACTAGTAAAAATCACAGGAAAAAGTTGGTTAAAGATCAAAAACTTTCATAGTAGATTAGAAAATGCGGGTTTCAGCGCGGTATATATATAAAAATAGCAGTATAGTATAAGAATATTGAGAAAATAATCAGATTTTCCATGAAAAATGTAGGTAAAAGAGCAGAAAAAGTTATATGAAAAGAAGAAACTAGTAAAAATCACAGGTAAAAGTTGGTTTAAAGATCAAAAACTTTCATAGTAGTTTAGGAAATGCGGGTTTCGGCGCAGTATATATATATATAATATAAAAATATTGAGAAATAATCAGATTTTCCATGAAAAATGTAGGTAAAAGAGCAGAAAAAGTTATATGAAAAGAAGAAACTAGTAAAAATCACAGAAAAAAGTTATTTAAAGATCAAAAACTTTCATTGTAGTTTAGGAAATGCGGTTTTCAGCGCAGTATATATATAAAAAAAGCAGTATAATACAAAAATATTGAGAAAATAATCAGATTTTCCATGAAAAAAGTAGGTAAAAGAGCAGAAAAAGTTATATGAAAACAAGAAACTAGTAAAAACCACAGGAAAAAGTTGGTTAAAGATCAAAAACTTTCATAGTAGTTTAGGGAATGCGGGTTTCAGCGCAGTATATATATAAAAATAGCAGTATAATATAAAAATATTGAGAAAATAATCAGATTTTCCATGAAAAAATTAGGTAAAAGAGCAGAAAAAGTTATATGAAAAGAAGATACTAGTAAAAATCACAGGAAAAAGTTGGCTAAAGATCAAAAACTTTCATACTAGTATAGGAAATGCGGGTTTCAGCGCAGTATATATATATATATATAATATAAAAATATTGAGAAAATAATCAGATTTTCCATGAAAAATTTAGGTAAAAGAGCAGAAAAA